>PVKC010024080.1:0-17024 GCA_004027635.1 Crocidura indochinensis | reverse complement strand
GGTTCCCCATATGGTCCTTCGTGCCTGCCAGGAGTGACTTCTGAGCAAATAGCCAGGAGTAACCCCTGAGCATCACCGGGTGTGGCCCAAAAACCAAAACCAAAACCAAAAACAAAAACAAAAAACTCTTTCTTCCTTGCTCTAATCAAAATTGAGCTTAATTTCTGTTCACTGCAAGGTCCTACAGCTGTGGGTTTTTGGTAGACACTCCTCAGGAAGTTGGTTTTTCTGTTTTAACAATTATCATGGATCTATTTAAAATGAATGTCCTTGAGAATGACTGAGAAACATAATCGTATATACTCATTATTTAGAAGTAAAACATTTTATTTTCCTATGGAAGGAATTCATCCAGTTATATCTTGCCAGACACAGTTTTCTCCTATTTCACCAGAACCCTTATATTTGGGACTTGTAGTCTAATCAGCACTTTCTATTAGCCAGTGAGTCAGTCATAGCTGATGTTAAGGCATATTTGGTTCAGCTAAACCTACTAATTTCTTGCATTATGTATCAATAATAATGTAATTTCTGTATCATTTATTGGAAGGCTCAACGAACAGACTGAGTAGTACCATATTCTCTGGGAGTGAGTTTTCCTGGTATATTCATCACATGACATTTGATTAGATCTTTTTTTTTTTTTTTTTTGCACGGAGCTTGCTTTTTTATATGACAACAAAGGGAAGATATTCTTGTCACACTGACCTAAGTATTCCTCATTCAAGAGTTGACTTTTTCTCAAAAATTAATAAATTGACATTCTGTTTCTCTGCTTTAGTCTTTGGGGGATTTAAACAGTCTTAAATTGGTCTCTGAGCTGGATTATCTTTGAAAACAAGCAACACAGGTCTCTGGGGGCGTTGTAATGGCTCTTCTGACTGTACCCCTGAAATGATTACACTAAACTCACTTTAATGTTCTATTTTCATCTCCTCACCAGACTCACCACTGAAGTTAGTACTTGGAATCAGGTCGATTAGGCTGTAATCTTAGATCTACTGTTTATTAGCTTAATATTTGGGGAACTTTTTGAAGTTCTTTGACTTTCAATTTCCCATGCTCTAAAATGTATTTATAATTGGAATACTCTGTAGGTCAGATGAGGTAATCCGGTATTTTCATTAGAACAATTCCTAGTGTATAAAAATTCCTTAAAAGAAAAAGCCAAAAAATAGTGCTCATATTTTCCAGATAATTTCACACTCCAGACAATTTTTGTCTTGTGTGTGTGTGTGTGTGTGTGTGTGTATGTGTGTGTGTGTGAATGTTGGAGGCATTAGCACTAAACAAATCACTTGGTGAAGAAAATCAATTTTTCTAAATTTCATTTGCTTGAGATCAAGATGAAGGCTGGATTGAAGTTTTCATCAGATATCATAAACAAAGAGAATGAATGTCATGTTAGACTTTCAGGAACCACCTTCTGCCCGAGGCCAAGCAGGATGGATTCTGGCTGGACAGAGATTTTTTCTTAAGACTGGGGTTAATAGGGAACAGGCAGGATAGGGAAGACATACAGCAGAAACCACTAGTCCAGACAACAGTCTTTCCAGGGAAGCCTTTTGGGAAATCCAGCTAGCATCCCAAAGAAATAGGAGAAAACACCAAAAGAAAATAGCCACACCATGAGAACCAGCCATGTCTCCTCCCCTTGCTACACATCAACTAAGAGTTCTTCTATCCCCTTAAACTGTAAATGAGTTACCAGGATTTTCTATTTAATAAATTTCTTTGAGCTTAAAAGATTAGACCCCTTTTAAGGGAGTTTATTAGGATTGATTTTTTTTTTTTTGGTTTTTGGGCTACACCCAGTGATGCTCTTGGGTTACTCCTGGCTCTGCACTCAGAAATTGCTTCTGGTTTGGGGACCATATGAGACGCTGGGGGATCGAACCATGGTCTGTCCTAGATCAGCCCTGTGCAAGGCAAATGCTCTACCACTGAGCCACTGCTCCCACTCCAACTAGGAGTGATGCTTGACTGCAGAGCCAGGAATTAGCCTTGAGCATCACTGGATTTGGATACAAAACAAAATAAAGCAAAGCTAGCCCCCATGTCATTTGGGTGACATATGAGCATATAGAATAGTTGTATAATTTATGCAATGTTACATACAATCTAATTACCCAGTTAATACTTTATATAATGTGGTCTTGCTAGAAATTTGTCTATTTGGTGGGTTTCAATCGTCTGATTGGTGTTCTACAGATCAGATATAGAAGGTAGCATTTAATTCTTTGAAAAATTGCCATTTTCGGGCCTTGTAAAATATAGTCTTGCATAACTTTTCTAAAGGGGATTTATAAAGAAAATTAATAATGAAAATAAGTTGAAAAACCTAACAGTACATTTTAATAGGTTGTGACAGTACAATGCACTCTCTTTAATCTGACTCAACTATACGTTACAAGATTTTAAAGTGTTTTTTCACAAGAACTGCTTTAACTGGTAAGCTCTCTTTACCACATTGCCTTCACTCATACAGAAGAAACACTTGAAAGTTAGAAAATGATAAAACACGACAAGAAGTAAACGTAACTTCCTTGCTCTAAGCAAAGCTTTTAGGAAAAATTGGTCGTGAGGCTTTCATTAAAAAGATGATTTGATAATGAGATTTTCCCCCCACACCCTTTATTGAGTTCATTTACTCTACATGTGTCTGATCTGAGCAGCTATCCCAAGGGGCTCAGGAACTCAGGATGAGAGCGAAAGAGCAAGAGAGGAAAGAGAAGAGAGATTGTACTTGCATGCGAGGCAGAAGCTTCTCTAGACAGGAGTATGATTTGCAAGAGAAACTACATGGGCAAATGGAAAGAGTCAGATAGGCTGTGTGCCAGGCAGTACCACCCTGGCATGCCTTCTGACTTGAGAAGCAGACCCACCAACCCTGTATTTGTAGTCCTCAAGTATAAAATGTTCTGAGTGAACATAGTCTGATGCAAGATTCTTCCTCATATGGGGAATTTCTTCTCACTTCTCTACTTTCCAATAAACTTTTCTACTGTCTAAAAATATAAAATATTCCAAGCATTAACTTTTATGTTTTTGGTTAAGTGGTAGCCAGGATGAATATGGAAGTAAAATACAGAATGTGTGGAGGCCAATAGTCACACCCATTCATTTATAGAAGGTGTAAGAGGATTGATTATGGGGAAAGCCATATGTGATATTTCAGAATTGAAAACTCAAAACACCACCAAATTCTGCCTTACGGGTTTTGGATAAAGGATATTAGACTTGCATATGCTTGGAAAACAGTTAAATTTTTAATAAAAAAGACTGTAGAATGTGGTCATTAAGAGTTGGGCCTTCCGGGCCCGGAGAGATAGCACAGTGGTGTTTGCCTTGCAAGCAGCAGTTCCAGGACCAAAGGTGGTTGGTTCAAATCCCGGTATCCCATATGGTGTCCCGTGCCTGCCAGGAGCTATTTCTGAACAGACAGCCAGGAGTAACCCCTGAGCACCGCCGGGTGTGGCCCAAAAATGTAAAAAAAATAAAGAAAGAGTTGGGCCTTCCATGGCAATTACTAGGTACAATACCTTGAAAAGGCAATAGATTTTCATAAGGTTCTATTATCTTCTCTGAAAAGAGAAGTTCTCCAAACGTAGGCAGAACTATTGGGTAAATAAGACACACAGTAGTTAACATAATACCAGACCTCTATGAATATACTTAAAAGCACATCAAGCCCTGTAACAGTCTACAATTTTGTGGGCCAGGAGACAGTTAGTATTAATGTATTAATACATACTTTGTTCATCAAATAGATGATAATGATTAATAGTAGGAGATTGACCAAGATTCATCTCCCAACCTAGATATTCAAAAGACATGCCCCAGGACAATATCATTTCATGTCTCCAAACAAATATTGAATCTTCAGGTCAGCAAATATCCAGAGATTATCCTAGAATAATTACTCTGATAATTGGGACTACATAAACTGATGTTAAGTTTGTCTGAGCCTAATGATTTATTAACAGCTATTTGAAGAGGATATGCAAAGCAATGTAAGATAACATTTTCCATCATATCCAAATAGGCCTGCTCCTTATTAAACATGCAACACCAAATGTTCTTTGTTAAAATAAAATATTTCACTCAACATCTTACTTTGTAAATTTTTGATGGGATCATTTTAACAGGGTCCTAGTGGAATTCTCGTTTGAATTTTATTTTTAGAGCACAGTCTCTGTCTTTTAGATAAAACCAGCTCCAGGTAGTGAATTTCTCCTTTTAATTATTGGCTTTTTTTTTGCCTTTTAAATAGAACTAATATTGGCTAGTACTCTATTTTCAGCTCTTGAGGAAGGCTGCTATATTGTTTCTTCATTGCTGATTCAAGGTGATTATTCAGAGGAAAAACAATTTTAAAGGCTAGTTTTCGAAATGTACTTTTAAACACTCACTCTGTATTATTTTTTAGTCTTGAAATTCTTGAATACATCTCTCTCTTTTTGAAACATCATAAGGCTTTGGAGCACTTTTTTTTACTTATTAAAAGGAATAAATCATATTGTCCTCTGACTTTCATAAATCAGACTTGATATAGAATTTTTTTTATTGACTGGGTACTCACTGGTGAGTCTTTTCCACTTTAAGATACATGTTCAAATAATCAAAGTAGCAATAGTTAAAAAATATTGGTGCATTAATTTCAATAACTTGATGAGATAAATCACAAAATACTTTGCATATAGGTGACCTCATAAATACTAAAATGATTCCTGGTGTTATTAGCTTCTGAGGATTCTTTTGTTCATTTTTTTTTTTTTTTGGTTTGGGTCAGACAGTGGTGCTCAGAGACTTTCTAGCTCTGTGCTCCGGAGTGATTCTTGGTAGTGATCGAGGAACCACATGTGAGAATTCAAGGACTCAAACCAGAATTCAACAGTGCCAAACAGGCTAGTGCCTTAATCCCCTGTGTTACCTCTCTGGCCCAGGTCCTGGTTTTAACAAAATCAGCTCTGTGGAGCTCAATGATTAAAAAAAGTAACTGTTTTCATTGCATCAGATGAATAATAATCCAAAAAGTAAGTCACCACCTTGATATATCTCACAGGTGGAACACTTACATTGCATTCATCCTTATTAACAGGTAGGACGATGAAAGCGGAGCAGCTTAATGATTGTACACACACAAAAACACATATCTCAAGACCACATATTTTAATTAACTTTATAATATGGTATAAAGTTGGTGGTATTTGGGGGTGGGGAACAGAAATCGAAAGTATTAGAGGTTGAATGACTGAATCTAGGGCCTTGCAAATGCTAAAATTCTTCCACTTGAATAATCTCCCCAACCCAGTTGGGGTTTATGATAAGGAATTATTTCATATATATATGGGATGAATACTTTGACATGGTTATAGTTTACAATTGCCTCCCTTACAACTTACACTGTTAACTTTGTGATCTTAATCTAATTATGTTACAAATACACCATTTTATTTGAGTTTGTTTTTCCCAAAGACCTATTTTCTCAAGTATTTTTTTCCTATTAGAAATACTTATAAATTTCACAGCAACTCTGTTTACTTGTCAAAATATTTGATAAAAATCATTTATGCGTATGATTATATGCAGATGAATTATATGTTAATAATTGTGTTATAGAGATAGCATGGAGGTAAGGCGTTTGCCTTTCATGCAAAAGGTCATCGGTTCGAATCCCAGTGCCCCATATGGTCCCCCGTGCCTGCCAGGAGGAATTTCTGAGCATGGAGCCAGGAGTAACCCCTGAGTACTGCCGGGTGTGACCCAAAAACCAAAAAAAAAAAAAAATTGTGTTATAAATTTTGAGTACATAGTCTAATTATAAAGCTATGAAGTTTATTCCTAAAATGCATAATTAATTGTAAGTTAATGGTAAATCCATAAATTTTTTTCAAAAGTATAAAAGACAAGATGTAGAAACAAAATCAGCTCATGACTGGAAGAACGTTTGTGTAAATCAGCTATCTATGGGGCTTGTATCCAGAGCAGATAAAGTTCTCTTATCACACAGTCATAAGGAAACAGGTTGCATTTAAAAATGGGAAAATAATTTGCATATCTTTTGTTTCATAGAGATTTGATAGACTAACACATGATCATTTGGACATAGCCATGTTCAGTGAGAAAATGAAAGTTAAAACCACAGTGAGAGATGCCTTCCATTGCTCCAGGAGAGCAAGAATCGAAAACCCAGCACTAAATATAGTTGGTAAGATTTGGAGATACTGAAACCCCTCTAGACCATTGGTGGGAATGTGAAACACAAGCCCAACAATGGAAAGCATTTGTAGCTTTCCAAAAGAGTAAAATAGTTGTCTCTGCTGTGTTGATACTGTTTACTGAGATATAAGGACACTGGAAAGAAAATGTCCCTTCAGAAGTTTTCAAACAACCATTTTGATTATTTCTTTTTATTTCCTTCCCATCCAGGATTGCATGAGGGTGTGTAGCAGGCATTGAACACAGGGTTTCAAATTTAGACCGCAGAACCATCCTCTCAGGCTCTTACTTGATGTGTTTCCAATTAAATTCCCATGACTCAGCTGTTGATGGTTCAGTCATGCAATGATCCAACACGCACCCATTCACCGGTGCACACTTCCCACCTCCAACGTCCTAAGTTTCTCTCCTATCCTAACCCCAGCCTGCCTCTATGGCAAACACTTTTCTTCTCTTTCTCCCAATTCCTAAATTGATTTTTTTCTTTTAGACATAGTGATTTCAATATTGTTACTTAGAGGCACCAATGGCCATTGTCATAGTGGTCCCTTCTTTCTTCTAACTGCATTCCCCCTACCCTTGTGGCAAGTTTTGTATCTTGGATCAGTTGTCCTGACTCTGGTTTATATTGTCTTTGGGTATTATTCTCACGGTACATATTTAAATCTCACAAATAACTGTAATAATTCTGTCTGAAACTCTTCCTCTGACTTCATTTTGCTGGACATGGGTAAACATCATGCTTTCCATGTCTGTTTATCTTACATGTCTGTTTTTTCTCTTTTATTTTGGTCATACCTATTGATGATAGATATTACTCTTGTCTCTATATTCAAAAACTACTTCTAACAATGCTTAGGGACCATATGGGATGCCCAGGATTGAATCTGTTAAATTCTAGGTAAACAGTCTACTAACTGCACTATTGCTCTGGCCCATAACATGTCTGTTTCTAGTTTTATTTATTCTTATTTTTTATTTTTTTGGTTTTTGGGCCACATCCAGTGACGCTCAGGGGTTACTCCTGGCTATGTGCTCAGAAGTCGCTCCTGTCTTGGGGGACCATATGGGAAACCGGGGGAATCGAACCACGGTTCGTCCTAGGCTAGCACAGGCAAGGCAGGCACCTTACCTCCAGCGCCACTAACCGGCCTGTTTCTAATTTTAAATTATTTATTTATTTATTTATTTTTCCAGTCAAACCCTGTGGTGCTCAGAGGTTAATCCTGGCCCTGTGCTCAGAAATTACTCCTGGCATGCTCTGGGGGACCATATGGGATACTGAGGATTGAACCCAGGTCAGCTATGTGCAAGGCAAAAACCCTACCTACTGTGCCCCTAAAATTATTCTGACCCCTAACATTTTTATTTTATATAAAACATTTAAAAATGTACTTTTAGTCACCATGAAATGATAAAGTTCTTCGTGATTAGGTTTCAGGCACACAAAGTTTCCACACCAATTCCTTCATCTCTGTATACTTCCCTTCAACAAGACTTTTTGATCCCCATTTTCATCCTCCTCACAGTCTCCTTCTGTAAGAGGTGCTTTATTGGGGGGGGGTACACACAACAGTGCTCAGAAATTCTGTGCTCAGAAATTATTCCTGTAGATTCAAGTGGTTCTGGAAAAAGTGGTCAGCTACATGTGGGATAAAATGAACTTAGACCTCTTTTACACCGTTCACAAAGTCATATCACAGTGGATTAAAGACCTTGATATCAGATTTTAATCTATAAAATCTATAGAGGAAAAGGTAGGCAAAACTTGCCATGACATTGAAGCTAAAAGGCATCTTCAAGGGCCCGGGAGATAGCATGGAGGTAAGGCGTTTGCCTTTCATGCAAAAGGTCATCGGTTCGAATCCCGGTGCCCCATATGGTCCCCCGTGCCTGCCAGGAGCGATTTCTGAGCATGGAGCCAGGAGTAACCCCTGAGCACTGCCGGGTGTGACCCCAAAACCAAAAAAAAAAAAAAAGGCATCTTCAAGAATGGAACACCATACCCATCAGATAAGGGACTAATATCTAAGATATTAAGGTACTGACAGAACTTAACAAGAAAAATATACCCCAATCAAAAATAAGTAGAAGAAATGAACGGTTCTTCAAGGAAGAAATATCGATGGCCAAAAGGCACATAAAAAATTCTCCACATCACTAATCATCAGGGAGATGCAAATAAAAACTACAAAAAGAGGTACCATTACATGCCACAGAGACTGGCACAAACCACAAATAAGCAAGATCAATCAGTGTTGGCAAGGATCTGGGAGAAAGGAACTCTCATTCACTACTGGTGGGAATGTTGTCTAGTTCAGTCTTTATTTAAAACCATATAGAGATTCCTCAAAAAACTGGAAATTGAGCTCCCATCTGAAATAATCCAGATGCCCTATAACAGATGAGTGACTAAAGAAACTGTGGTACATATGCACAATGGAATACTATGCAGCTGGAAAATGAAGTCATGAAATTTTCCTATACATGAATGGACATGGAAACTATTATGCTGAGTGAAATAAGTCCAAGGGAAAGAGACAAAGAAATCTGTGGAATTTAAGAAAAGAATAAAGTTGGGGCTGGAGAGATAGCATGGAGGTAAGGCTTTTGCCTTTCATGCAGAAGGTCACTGGTTTGAATCCCGGCATCCCATATGGTCCCCTGAGCCTGCCAGGAGTGACTCCTGAGTGTAGAGCCAGGAGTAACCCCTGACCGCTGCCAGGTGTGACCCCAGAACTAAAAATAAGCAAAATAAGTCTATAGTAAGAATACCCATAGATAATAGAGATGAGGATTGGAAGGACCAGCCTACAATATAAAAAAAGAGGTGAGTGCAGTTAGATAAATAACTACACCAACAGCTATCATGACAATGGTAATGAGTGAGAGAAATAAAATGCCTGTCCTGAAGACAGGAAGGGGGTGGGGGAGGAGTGAGATGGGGACATCGGTGGAGGTAAACTTGCACTGGTGAAGGTGTGTGCTTTTTATGACTGAAACCCAACTACAAACATGTTTGTAACCATGGTGCTTAAATAAAGATAGTGCTGCGACCTACTCCTGCTTCTGTGCTTTAGAGCTGCCTCCAGCTGTGCTTGGGATAGTAAATACATAGTGCCAGGGACCCAGGGATCCAATTAGTGTCTCTCATGGCTAAAATATTCACTTCACTCATTGGGCTTCCTCTCTGGCTGTGATTGTATTCTAGAGACTTTGTTTATAATAATTCTAAAGGAAATACAGTCCAAATATCCATCAATTGTATAGGCGATACAAAATGTGATATACTGAACCAGTGAATTAGTATTTAGCTATGAAAGACATTGTGCTCTGATTCATGTTGCAAAGTAAATGAGCCTCTAAACCCTTGTGTGTTCTAAGTGATAAAAAGCCAAATCTGTGTTTTTCAGAATTGCATGTACATGAAATCCAGTCTGGTTAATAGAGACAGAAAGTGGATTAGGGATTTCTTTGGTCTGGGGAAAGGAAAATGGTTGTTTGATGTGATGTAAATATTCTCTGATATTAAATTGTAGCAATGGATGCATTATTCTGGGAATAGACTAAAATTGAATTGTGTGCTTAAAATGGGTGATTTTTATGGTGTTTAGTAACCAATAAACTGTTAAGCAAAAAAAGTGAGAAATCATATCTGTATGGGAAATCTCTGAAAAGAGAGGAGAAATCATCCATAATTTCCTCCCCAAAATGTTACGAATAGCATAGTGTTGAATCTGTCATCTAACCATTTTCTAAAAATGGTTAGTGACCTCATTGTGCTTACTGCATTGTATAAGCTCTTTGTCCTAATGTGGATAATGTTGAGCAATTTCTGCATCATTTTTAATGGCCACAGAATCCTATTATGGGAGTGTCACAATAATAATCCTGAGAGACTTGTTCTGTTTTTGAACTTTATGGACATGGATGCATCTAGTATATAATCTTGCTTCATTACATGTGTGGTTTTACTGACTTAATATCAGGTTTGTGAAATTCATCCATGTTTGATGTTAGAGATCATTTGTTAATTTCCATTGCTGCCTCATGTTTTCTTGTTTAAGCAAACCATAATTTATTAACCTGTTCTAAGAGTGAAGGACCCTTGTGCATTATGCTGCGAGTTTTGACTGTAACGAATACAGTTGTTACAAATGCTCTTGAACATTGCTTTTGGCGGATGTTAGTACTGACTTGAATATCAAGAAATTCTTGGATCAAAGGGTTGTATGTATATATGCAAAAATGAGTGCATTAGGAGGGGGTCTGGGGAAGTATCCTGCACTTTGAAGACTGATTTGGGATTCCCTAAGTATGGTGTGCATTCTTGACCCTCTGCTTGAGCCAGCCGCCCTCACCTGGAGTGTAGACTTCCTGACTCTACAACTGTATGTGAATACATTATTTTTTTTTCATTTTTTTGGTTCACACCCTGCAGTGCTCAGGGGTTCCTCCTGGCTCTATGCTCAGAAATTGCCCCTGGCAGGCACAGGGGACCATATGGGATGCTGGGATTCGAACCACCGTTTTTCTGCATGAAAGGCAAACGCCTTACCTCCATGCTATCTCTCTGACCCCTGTGCATGCATTTCTATTGGTTTTCTGGTACTTGTTATGGTAGCAAGGGAAAATTACCACCAGGATAACCATCTTACTGTTGTAAACATAATTGCTTTGAATATTTCTTCTTCATGATTTCTTCTGGTTATAGTTCTTTTTTGGACACACATAAAACATTTTGAAATCATTCCAGGTTTCTAAAAGGAAAAAAGTTCATTTTAAAAAAAATTTACACTTTACTTTGACAAGGTTTGATTGACCTATCTTGAAGTTAAGTCTCTCCTCTTTTTCTGAAGTGTTAGTTCTATCAAACCTTATTTCTGTTAACGGTTTCTATTTTGAGCATTTCTTTATCTTTTCTTTTCTTATTTAAGGTTTTCATCTCTCTACATCATCTGTTCTTGGGTCTTGATAGAGTTTTTTTATTATAATCTTTAGCATGTTATTCATAGTTGTTTTAAATATTGCTGATCACTTAAAATAAGTGCCATATGTAAGTTCTGTTTCAAGTGTATTTTTTTTGTCTGTTCCAATAGCATTGTTTATTGTTTTTTTACATACTATTTTTGGTTTTTGGGCCACAACTAGTGGCACTTAGAGGTTACTCTTGGCTCTGCACACAGAAATTACTCCTGGCAAGCTTGGAGGGACCACATGGAGTACCAGAGATTGAACCTGGGTTGGTCATTTTACAAGTCAAACATTCTCCCTGCTGCACTATTGCTCTATCCCATACCTTCTTATTTTTGATGGAAAGCCAATGGTTTATATTAAGCAATAGGAATTTATATAAGTAGAAGTTACTGGAATGTGAAGCTGTACTTTGTTTTGCTGATGACTTCGGTCATGTTTAATGTTTTCTGTAGCAGTTTATAAGATGAAAGGACATTTGTGGAAAATACTGTCAAACCATATATTCAGTAAATAACTAGTATCAAGAATATGGAAAGATGCTCAAACCTCAACAATGAAAATAGAAAACTCTTCAATTAGAGCATGGGAGAAGTGAGGGGATCTTTCAGTGAAGGAAATAACATATGGCAAATAAACTTATGCAAAGGTGTTCAACTTTGATGCCAGGGAAATACAAATTAAAGCCACATTGAGAGACATCACATGGCTATTAAAAAGATGAATTGAAAAAAAAGTCACACTAGGAAAGGTTGATTAGGAGAGAAAGAAGCTGAGCCACTTATGAAGGTTGCAAAGTAGTGCAGCTATTTTGAGACATACGTTTTGAAAACCAAATACTCAATTACTATTTAACACAACAATTACATCCCTAGGCATTTATCTAAGCTTAATGAAGACTGATATTTGGTTAAAAACAAATACACTGTTGCTTGTCCATTTTATTGATATTTTCCAAATTTGAAATATAATATTTGTTGTAGTATTTGGGCCCTCACTTCGCAGTGATCTGGCCTTACTTCTGGTTCTACACTCAAGGATTATTCCTGGAGGAGCTCTGAGGACCATATGGGATGTCTTAGATTGAACCTGAGTTGGCCATATGCAAGGCAAGTACCATCCCTGCTTTATTATCTTTCCAGTCCCACCAAATATATTTAAGCCATGTAACCAATCAGTACATCCATACTGTAAGAAAGAACATTTCAAACTTTTTCCATTTGAACCCCTTTCTCCCAAGATTTTTTGTAAGAACCTGGATACATAAAATCAAATATTTGCTAATCATAACTCATAACTTTAAGAATAAATACTTTGTGAATTTCACATTTGGCTGTGTGACCCTATATGCCACTATCTACAATTTGAGAAACAATCTTAGCCCTGGAATACATCTCAGGAGTGGTAAGAAACAGACTAAACATAACTGCCACTTTTTAGATGAATCTTCAGAGAATCGTACTGGGTTGGAAAGGCCAACCCAAGATCTATCTGATGAACAGTGTGATTGAATTTCTACAAGGTCCTAGAAATGAGTGTAGTATGGAAACTGAGAACATATTAGTGGTTGGTGAGGTCTGTACATACATGGGAGGCCATACAGAGATCAGGTTTGTTGGCGAAAATCTTTCTGTTCTGACAGTGTCACTCTTGGTATACTAGCTGTGACACTGTGGTATGGTTTTGCAAGATTGCACCTTTGGAAAACACTGATTCAGGTGCCTAAGAAAAGCACATACATGTTGGACTTCCTGCAAACAATAATCTCAGCAAGAAACATTTTGTAAAAAGCTTCAAAAACAAGAACAAAGACTTTCTGTATATTGTCCACCTAGAGTTCCAAATGTTCATATGTTCAAACCTTTCTAATTTATACTCTGATCACTTCCAGTGTACTCCTGTCTGTCACATGCATGTGCATGTGTGTTCACATGCATGCATGCATGTATTTTATTCCCTCAAATGCTTATGAATAAAGCATGATGATAAAGCTTCTTCACTTAATAATACTTTCCAAGGTATTTTCTACAAGGATATTCTCTTACATAACCAGAGTGTAAGTTTCCAAAGTTATGAGTATATTGCTATGACTATATTACCAATAGTGATAGTGTAACCTACCCAGTAGGTCTTGACACATTCTCTCAACAGTCCTACTAAAGTTCTTTTTTTCTTTAAACTTCATTTATTTATTGATTGATTGGTTTGGGGGCCACACCCAACAGCTCTCAGGGGTACTTCTGGCTCTGCACCTTCAGAAATCTCCCTTGGCATGCTGGGGGACCATATGGGATGCCAGGGATCAAACCAAGTCCCCCTAGGGTCAGCTGCATGCAAGGCAAACACCCTATAGCTGTGATCTCTCTCTGAACCCCTAAAGTTCTTTCTTGGTTTAAAATTCAGGTTGAAATTCTGCATTTATTTTTCTGTCTCTTTAACCTACTTTTCTCTGGAAGTGTTCTGCTTTGTTTCTATGTCCCGGCTGTAGTCATATAACACACATTGTTGGTTTAATGTCCTTGAGCTGTGTTTGATGAAGCCAGGATGAAACTACAGTTGACAGGCTCAAGTCGTGCAGTCTTAGGAATCTTTCCTCCATTCAAGAAGGATGAATTGGTTCTCCAAAACCTGTCAGAGGCACCATGGCCTCCCTTTTCAATAAACATGTATATTGTAGGGGGGACACTTTGGGACTCTGAGCATCCTAAAGTCCTATTCGAGAGGCAAGGAATGATTGGTTCATTTCTAAGTTTCTGTGTGCAGGCATTTCAAAAGGAAAGGAGTCATGCAAAGCTCAGAATCTAAAGTACTTTGATGGAGAGGGAGAAGCTCCCATTCTGTGGGTGCAGAAGACTGGTAGATGATCCAGTGACAGGCTGAGCCCCAGGCCATGCTGGGAAAGTCTTAACATTTTAATCTTTTCATCACAACATAGTGGGAAAACCTTATGGGTTTTAAACAAAGGAGAGAGATGACCACTTGTATGTTGTAGAAAGATCACTTTGGTAATTGAAATCGATTAGCAATAATGCAAAAGACTATTGTAGCTAGACCTTCTATCTAGCTACAATTTGTTTTTGATCATAGTAGGATGAATTATCACGTTCTCTAGGAGATTGGTTGAGGTTTGATTCCTACCGAGCTCCCAGACAGAAAAGGCAGTTTTCTGTCTGATTAGGACGGGGGGGGGGGGAACATTTTCAGTTGTAGAGATCCCAGGAAATATTTCACACAGTGAAATGGGACAAGAACAGGTTCGGGAAATCCAGTGCTCAAGGAAGGAATTCAAACCACAAAAACTTTCTGCTCCTAAGATGGAGTGCAGCTTAGTGGAAGAAAACTGAAGAAAAAGCCCCTGCCTTCCTCAGACCCCTGCTTTATTGACAAGAATCAGATCCCACCCTAGAGTGGGAGCAGAATACCAAGTAAGGAATAATCCAATATACTATCATCAGGTCACACTCTAAGGTGAAGTACAATTGCTGATTAGGGTAGGACCAGTAACCAAATATCAGGACATTGGTATCTAGCACTTTGATTTAAAAGCCTATTAATTTTCTCAACATTATTTAATTTTAAAAAAGAGGGTCTATTCTGGTGTGAATTACTGGTCCCAAAGAATAGACATTTATTCTCTCAAAATATATATATTAAGTGCCTACCACATTTCAGGAACCACTCTGGAGATATAAAAAAATGTAAATAGTCTTGCCCTGTTAGAATCACATTCGATAATATTTATTTTGGAATACCTAGAAAATAACAGAGAAGTGTTTTGAATTTACTATAGGATTTGAATTATGTCCACACTGTATATATTCATGTATATGTTTATATAGATTTAAAAATACTGTGCTTCCTCCCATAGCTCAGAACAAAATACTCTTGAAATTTGTGATGCACATTACAAGCATAAATGCAATTCAGAATTCTTCTTTAAAATGGTATGAATATATTTTTTCCTTTTTATAACCTCAGAATATTCAGTCAATATATTTAAATGTCTTATCAGAGTCTTAACTCTTCTTATAAAATAGACTTTTGATTTGCTATGAAGTATTCTATTGCTCTACTGCAAATTATTTAGCATATCCTAGAGCCAGATCTAAAATGGAATGATGGTATTGAAGGAGATCATTTATTCTGCTTACTAAAGGAACTGGCTGTTTCTCCTGGTGGCCCTAGAGTAGCAAGTATGAGCTAGCTCACTGAAAGTCAGTTCACTGAATGCTTTATTGGCCCAAAGTGAATGTCTAAAGGTATGGACACAAGAAGAAATGAGAAACTTGATATGGAAGAATTTCATTCTAGAACTATTGTGGTCTGGATAAAAGCTTAGATATGACTAATAGGAATCTGCAGTGTGCCATCTACACCAATAACTTTTAAAAGATAGGATACATGATGGTAAACTTTAAGCAATTTTCTTGCTTCGAACATTCTTCAAAATCTTGAATGGGAAGTGACAGTTTTTGCAAAGGCTCAAGGTACACATTTTCCACAAAACACAGAAGGACAAGACAAGAATGTTAAACAAATGAAACTACCCTTTGACTAAGTTTTGAAGCGCACATTTCTTCGAGGATCATTAGGCAAAACAGTATTTGAGAATAAAAAGAATGCGTTATATTGTGTGTTTCAGAGGCAATGTGCCATGGTGGTCAGGAGCTTGAAGCCTTGGGTTAGAAATGGCTAGATTTAAATTTTGGTCCTGCCATTTATTCGGCACTTACTCTTCATGGATGCTTCCTTGCACAAAAGACTGGAGTTAATAGAAAATCTAGTCCATATGGCTGTAATGAAGATGAAAGTAAAGCATGCATTTTTAAGTACTTAGCATCTTGCCTGGCATATCAGTTCAAAAGTGTTAAGCTTAGATGATGGTAATGATGATGATATGAAGAAGGAGATGACGGAGAAACACCAGCTCACTGTTCGTTGTCTATTGCTGAGTTGCACACTGTAAAGTTTAGAGCGAATGATGCTAGAGATCCTTTCTCTGCATTTACTCTTGATATAATCATTTGTCCATCATAAAAATTTGGATTAAAATACAAGAGTCAATTCATTGCTCAGTTTGCGGAACAGCTGTGTCTCTGTCTCAGTTCATTAGATTCAGAACATAAGACACATAGTGAGGTAGTTAAACTTGACCCCACTTCATATTCTCATGGAGTTTCTTTCTGGGAATGTTCCTTATTCTCTCATTGATTGATGAGAAAGACAAGCCATTTTGCATAATCATGACTCTCTCTGGAGTAAACGTTTCATTTTTTTCCCATGAAATTTTGACCATGCAGAATCCTGACATTTCCTATCTGCCTGTTGCAGTGATTTTTGTTGTTGTTTTTGTTTGTAGTTTTGTTTTTTGTTTTTGGGCAACACTCAGTGATGCTCAGGGGTTATTCCTGGCCATGTGCTTATAAATTACTCCCGGCTTGGGGGACCATATGGAATGCTGGGGGATCGAATCACGGTCGGTTCTAGGTCGGCCACATGCAAGACAAATGCCCTATCACTGTACCACCATTCTGGTTCCTGTTGTAGTGTTAACCCTTAAAAGAAATATTGCCTTTATTTTCCTTGAGGCTGTCTTCCTTGGATGAAAGCTGACATCTCTGTATATGAGTTTGCCTTCTCACTAAATTATGTGAAAGTAGTTTTATATCTGCACTCACAGGATGAGGTGGAAATCCAATTGTTCTTCAGTCTAAGCTCAGATTGAACAAGTGCCTTACATTATACATTTCAAGGTATGAAAAATGTATTATGATTGCTTCCTTCCTCCCTCCTTCCCTCCCTCCCTCCCTCCCTCCCTCCTTCCCTCC
>PVKC010024079.1:0-17022 GCA_004027635.1 Crocidura indochinensis | reverse complement strand
ATTGCAATGAATGTGATCCTGACTGTTGTACAATCTTTCTTATCCATTGCTAAGTACCTTTGCTGGGTACGTTTCAAATTTGATGTAGTCATAAATAAGTTGAGAAATACTTCCTTTTAATTAGATGATGTAATAATACTTGTAGAAAATTCCATTCTACTAGAGAAATAAGTTGTTAACATCTTGTTAATTTTAATACATGATCATTGGAGAAATAATAACTATAAATAAATTCATGACAATATTCCAAGAGTTGAAAGTTGGCTAAAGTCAATTAAGAAATAAGTAAAAGTAAAAACAAAAACCCTGATACTAGGTAAATGAACTGACAGCTGGTGTTTCAAATAATGTAAAGAAAAGTCATTACTCCCGGAACCCAGATCTTGTAAAATTTAAAGGTAGAAATGAAATCTTTAAATTTAGATAGAAGAGAGTTAATAGACTGAACACATGCTTTCTACGCAGGGGAAAATATATTCTTCTATGCAAGACGAATATACCTCCTTTCATTTTACTCTAATGAAAGAATGAAATCTTTAAATTCAAGTTGAAGAAAGCTTAATGGACTAAACACATGTTTTCCACTCAGAGAAAATATACCCTTTCCATCCATGCAAGAAAAATATACCCTTTTTATTATACTCTAATATACATATTTTCATACACAAAAGAAAATACTTTGACAAAAATAAGTGGAATCATTTTTGGCTTGTTTGCTTGTTTGTTTTGGTTTTGGGTCCACACTGTGCTTTGGGGTTATTCCTGCTTCTGCTCTCAAGAATCACTCCTGGCAGGCTTGGGGATACTGGGGATGGAACCCAGGTGAGTTACATGTAAGGCAAGTTTCATACCCACTGTACTATCTTTCCAGCCCCTTTCCTCCCTTTTGGGGAAAACCACATAAACTCTCACTTCAAATAAAATGGAAGCATTGTATTGTACATGAATATTACTATTAGAATGTTGGCTATCAGATTTGTTTAGGCATACTATATTTTTATTTTATTTCCATATAAAGCTAGCAACTATATACATCTATAAAATACTTATGCACAATTAAAATTTTCCATTTGTCAGTGCTACCCTTAATTTTGCAAGGAATGTAGTGAAACATCTAGCATGCCATTTCAATGCAAGGTTGCTGAAGGAAAATAAAAAATGAATGACTTGTCCTATGTCATGCAGTTTATTACTGCCAGGAAAACCTTCCCACATCCACTGTCTACCCTTTATTTTTTTGAGCAATTTATTATACTTATAAGAATTAAGAATTTTTGAAATTGTTCTTACCATTAGTAGAGAAAATTTAATTGAAGCTATAAATGAAAATAAATCTCAATTCTAGTTTATAGATCTAGATTCTAGTTTGAGAAATTCTAGTTTTTAGATATAGATTATATTTTTATAGACCATAAATTGCTTTTCCTAAATAGCTTCACCTATTCTGAAACTGCATATACCTTTATCAACTGGCCTTCATTGCATCATAACGTATAGCTTATGCTAATAGGGACATATGAGGAATGAGGAAGGACATATGAGGATTAAGTTGTGTATTAAAGATTAAGAGAGATGTGTATAATCATTCAGGATATTTAGAATAAATTTTCTTGGTGTTTTGGAGTTTCTTTAAAAATGTGGTGGAATATCAGTGTTCTTAGAAAAAAATAAAACACAACTGATCCTAGCAAACAAAAAGTTAGAATAGGTATTGATGGCACAATTCATTCACATAGGTTAAGAATCTGGTCTGGGAATATGGGATTGAATCAATGTACCAACTTCGGTAGATAGTAAGAACTGAAAGACTAATAGATGACAGAGTGTTACAGATGAATTCACAATGAGTCACGAAGGAAACAGATCCAATGGCAAGGATGCAGAAGAACCTGGGCCAGAAATAATATATTCCTTTAGAAGCAGAACTTAGATAATGATCTCCATCACTCCCTTGGCTCAACACTTCCATGGAGACTACATGTAGGGCTATTTCATTTACCTGAATATCTAAAATAAACTTTGATAATATTAGAAATAAAAGGAGTTGTACAATATTGAAATAAATGAACCCTAAGTTTTCTAAAATAAAAAATAAGACCATGTTTACGGAGATCTCTAAATTATAATGAGTTGAAACATTTTGTGATGATTAACTATTTCTGGTGTTTACTAGAAACAGAAAGCATATAAAATTCTGAATTTATGTAAAAATGAATATATTTGTACTCACACATTCTTGTGTATGCATGTGCCTATTTACAATACACTATTTATTTTTTTAGAGTTTTATGATTTTTGACAACTTTATTGTTCATAGATTCAGGTAGAATCTCTCAAAGGAAATTGTGAAAAAATAGTTTTTCTTTTGATAAAACAGATCAAAATATTCCGTGAGTAAATTGTTATGTTTAAGTAAAGTCCATGACAGTAAAATATACAGATTAAAAAATGTCAAAAAGAAATAATTCTAAAAACAAATCTACTTTGTAGACTAGTCTTTTTAATAAATTGCTAAAATATGTGTAGCTATTAGATTGCTATTAAACTTGAGCTATCAGATAAAAATAAATAGTCATTTTAGGAGTTTGCTGAAGTATCTCAATAAACATGTATAATGTTCTAACTATTGTAAAATGGAGAACAGACTGTCTAGAACTATTTTAATAAGTTCCCAGCAGTTCTCAATATAAAACAGAATGGACAGTTGGAGGCAGAGTGCTTGATTTATTTTTTTAATGCCAAATTACATGACCCTCTCAACAAGGCTCAGTAATCTCTTTTCTTCTTCCCATAATCATCTTAAGAAATAGTTTAAAAAATAGGAAGAATGGATGAAGGCAGGAAAGGGAAACGAGGGGAAGAGGAGATGAAATTTAATTCAGGATAAGTCTGAGCCTTTAAATATATACTCAGGAATTCACGAATAATAATACAAATGAGTTAGTTCCTCTGTTTATCATACACAGGCGTATGTACTTACTTATCCTTTGTTATGAAGTCTTCACACATCAAATTCAATGTAGTGACATTGGCTTGAGAAACTACAAGTTCATTGAAATGTGTGACAGGGAAAAATAAATGCCTGTGGCATTTCTTGACCCAGGATTCAAGGGCAACTTTAAAACTCCATGTCGACTTCATGAAGCCATAGATCACCAGGAAGATGTTCTCATAAAGAAAATGTGGCAGGTTAGGTCATTCTCCTTCACTGGACTTCCTGGTTAAGCAAAAGTACAATCATAAACCATCCACAGCATATTTTTAGAGATGTCCTAGCACGCTTCTTTATTTTGGAGAGAAATGAGTATTGAATGGTGCTTTCAGTAACAATAATTTAAAATATTTTTAATGATAAAGAGACAGAGAGAGAAGATAATTTTTATTATATATTTGTCATAATCACCTTTATAAATTTGGGAGAAAATAATTAAGGTAGGATTTTATTTAAATTCCAGAGTTGATAATGTGTTAAACAGAATATAAGAAACAAAAGTGATGAGTTAAACAAGTTAAACTCAAGGAAAAAAGAAAAATTGGTACATTTGAAATATGGTGAAAAAGTTATAAATAAAATGATTAGAAAAATAAATCACTTATTTTTCTTTCATGAAGTTTTTTATAACTGTATTATATATTAAGTGCATTTTTACAAATTGTGTATAGTAAATATTGTTTTGCATTATAAATCATTTCAATAATAAAATATTCTAATAATGATGAGTAATGTTGAATAGTGTTTCTACAAGAATTTATTATGATTGTGTGTTCATTTAGAGCTTCATCATTGACAGAGTGCATAGCATATAATTTATTTGATGTTTATTACTTTTTTAAAATGGGGGTGAGGGGGTGAAGCGTCATTGCTTTGAATTACCTTAGAAATTTCCATGATTTACCACGTCACAATGCAAGACTGCATTTCCTCAGTCATATTCTGACTTTCATAATGAATTTAACCTCAAGACCACATTTAACAATGCTGAAGTGAAAACATACATGAAACTCAATTTCTTCAGATTATAATGTAACTTACTTTGACACTATTTTATGTATTTCAGGATCTTATCCTCTATTATGGCATTATCAAAACAAATATTTTTGTAGAGAGGTATATTTTTATATTTGCAATACACTAGTTATTCCTGTTTCTGATGGTAAATAAAGCATGATAGAATGTGAAGTGCTTTGACTTGTATATTCTTTAAATACCAGTTTCAAAATGTTTGTACTATAAAGGTTGTACACAATAGGTTACCTGTTTAAAAAATCAAGCCTGGGCTGTTTTGCCTATGTCCCTGTCTCATTACTCCTCTATAGTTTTTGTCATAGACAATCTGACAAACCCATAATTGGGTTGATATAACCAGGGCTTTTGTGGGCAAGCTCGGGCAGCCTCCTCTCACAATCTCCTTCTCCCAGGAGGCTTGGCAGCTTAGAACATGACCCTAATAGCAGCAGTACTGCTAATAGTGCTTTGAATTTCTGGACACTGCATTTGTTTGATTCTATCATCCATATAGAAGCACACACACCAATCTAACAGAATGGAGAGCTAACAAGAGCTTACTAAACTTCCTGCCATTGCATTAGTGACTTAATTGAAGATAAAATAATTTTCACACATGTGCTTGCTACTTAGATTCTTTTTTTTATGTTTTAAAACTTTTTCTCTTCCTTTTTATTTTCCATTTTTTCCTATTATTTTTTAATAACTGCTCTTACCTGGAAAATGCATTATGATCAACTATGTCTACCATATGATACATTTTCTTTAACTAAAATAAAAATATTAAAGCCTGATATTTATCCATTTTCTCTTTAGTGTCATAACACATTAATATTAGGAAGGGTGGTAGAGTGTTAATTCTTCCAAAATATTTTAAACTTACAATCTAATAAAACAAAGTCGGATATGTATATTCTTTCCAGGGGTGATTTACATGTTTAGTAGAGATTATTTTTATCTGAAATGAATTTAGTTTTTTTTTATTTTTCTCAAATAAATGTATGTTAGATTTTTCTCATAAGTGTCATGACAACCATAAATTAAACCAATTTCTATACAAATAAAATTATTCTACAAATAACTCAAAAACATTTTATTTAAATTATGGAAAGCTTAAAGTATAGTTCAAATTGCTCTTACATAAGGTGTCTTACTTACTTGAAATAATATTATGCTGTTTCTATTCATATTTCCCAGTAAGATCGAATAATTTTTTTCAAGTACTATAGTTCACTCCATAATGAGAAAACATACAGTGATATGCAAATTAGCTGAAATCAGTACAAGGATATATATTGTTCAAGTAAGACAAAAGTTGCATTCTAAAAATTCTACAAGTCTTTAAGGATAATCAGCATATGCTTCTTTTCCGTTTGTGCCTGGGAATAAGGCTTCTAATATGTTCTCGTTAGCTGAAAGTATCTTCCCATTAATTTCTAACAATTCTCACATATTGTATTGAAAGAATAGTAATAAGGTAACAGAAATTATATACTTCATTCAGTCAAGTTAACAAATCTATTAAACATGTGAACTGGCAGGAGGCATTCAATGATTCCATACTTTAGTTTTCTCACATTTTTAATTTAAATTTTGTTCTTATTTTTATTAAAGTAATGTTGGTTTACAAGAGTTTAAATGTTTATGTTTTATGAGAAAAAGTTATCAATCACCCTGACCTGTCCACCTAAGTGCTAATTTTGTCTACATCATTCCTAGGATTGTTTCAACTCACTTCCCTCTTGTTACTTTGATGCTTAAATGGGAATAATGCCTATCTGCATGACTTCTAAGTTGGGAATGAAAATTATCAGAAAAAAATAGCATCTTCTCATAAATATATTGCATATATTACATTATATAAGTATTTGTTTCTGTTTGTTTGTTTTTTGGTTTTAGGGTCACACCCAGCAGTGCTTAGGGGCTACCCTGGCTCTAGGCTCAGAAATCGCCCCTGGAAGGCTCAGGGTATCATACGGGATGCCGGGATTTGAACCACTGTTCTTCGCAAATGCCCTACTGCTGTGCTATCTCTCTGGCCCCTAAGCATTTGTTTTATATTGTATTGTTTTGAGCCAAAGAATATACATTTTAAGGAGGGTACTATGTTTTAATACATCTTATTGCAATTATATAAAGATGCACATTTTATTTTTGAGATAATTAAGATGATCAATTTCTAAATTATAGGCCATTTAAAAATTCTGAGGAAGGACTAGGGTTATCTCTCTGTGGTAGAGTACTTTTCTTCCATGTGTGAGACTCTGTGTTCATTTTCTTATTTATGTGCCCCAAACACTGCCAGGAGTTAACCAAAACACTGAGATGGAAGTAGAATGCTTGTGGGGCCATCCCCCAGATTGAAAAACAAAAGAATAAAAAGATCTGTTACTATCATCCCAGAAAAATAGATTAAGACATCTGAACATCTGAACAATTAAATTTTTCTATGTGTATATATAAATAGCTTTATAGGTATCTTATGAACAGTTAAATTATAAACATTTAATAATTCAACTAATAAAATGTTAAAATTTTAATTTATATAAGATTTCATAAAGATGTACTGTGAAATACTATTTTAAACACCTCATACAAGCAACATGCCTATCAGAATATTTACTGATATTCTCTCTTTCAGTCCTTTTTATAATTAGTTTTATCAGCAGTTTCATCAAGTGTCCATTTTCTTTATTCTTTGCTCTGAAGGATACTCAAGCCAAGTTGAACAAAGTCAATAACCCCTTATAGAGTCAAAGAGGTTGAGACAAGTTAACACAAAACAGATCTATAAAGTACACTGATACATCTTTTTGTTCATAGATTTTGAGGTTACACCCAGCTGTGCTCAGACCACAATCCTTACTTTCTTCATGAACCATTCTTGGTTGTGCTCATCAATATGGGGTAAAAGGGACTGAACCTGTATCAGGCTAATGTAAGCAAAAGCTTTACCAGCTGATATGACTCACTGATCTCCTATCCTGTATCTCTGGCCCCTTTTTTTCTCTCTGGTTTGTTTTATTTACAGTTCACATCCAGTTCTGCTCAGAGATTACTTCAAGTTCTGTGCTCAAGGATTACTTGGGAAGCCATATGTAGTGTCAGAGATCCAACAACTGGGTTTAGTTGCATGCAAGGTAAGCATCTTCTACTCTACTTTTTATCTCTGGCCCAGATATACCTTTTAAAGGCAGTGTTTGTATTACACTAAAAGTGATAAAATTCTATTTGATTTAAGAGTTGGATCACATGCACAGAAAATTATTTTTGTGTGTTGGGCAGAGATGCATCCTAAAAGAATTTTTAAGACCTTCCTTAGCCATTCTAGGATTTTAAAGGTATATAATGAAATACCTAGTCAGATGCCTTATTTTATCAAAGATCAATGAGCAATTTGCTGAAGGGCAGACAATGAATGCAGTAAATTTAAAAAATATTGCAACTTGTACAAAGTTGACTGCTTTATTAGGTGGTGACCAGATAAGGTGCCACTTGGTATGTGTCTTGAATGGAAAGACAAACATATTTCTGTAGAAAGTACCAAAATGGAAGGAAAGCATGAACAAGAGCCTTGAAGAAATCAAGTGAAAAATGAAGACAGTGCCTAGTTTTCAGAATGCAACTATACTTTCCTCTGCTCCCCAAGTACTAAAGGGAAGACTGGGGAAGACAAGGAATTACTTTAATAACATTTCAAAATTATCGTATCAGGAGCCTGTCAGAAATAGTTGCTTTGAGATAAAAAAAGAACGGGCTACAATTGAAGAGGAGTTCAAGGGTGGAAAGTCCAGATTAAGTCTGAGAGCAATTTACCTTTGACTTTCCAACAATGCCCCTCTACTAGATCATCCAAGAATTTAAAGGGATTAAGGAGGATGCTTTTAGGCCTGCCTACAAAA
The DNA here is from genome assembly GCA_004027635.1 of Crocidura indochinensis. Classification (NCBI taxonomy): domain Eukaryota; kingdom Metazoa; phylum Chordata; class Mammalia; order Eulipotyphla; family Soricidae; genus Crocidura; species Crocidura indochinensis. Next base: position 9,114 of record PVKC010024079.1, on the reverse strand, counting down.
ATATACTGAATGAACACATATGCCAAAAACAATTAAACCAAAAAACAACAACAACAACAACAACAAAACAATACTGTGGTACTGTTTATTTTTTCTTTTTGTTTGCTGCATCAAGGGCATACACAGTTGAGAAAATCACAAACAAAAATATTTGGTGTAGTTAGAGTTTTAATAGGGTTTATGTTTGTACTGAATGATTTGAAGTGGGGTTAGGATGATGGGAACAGCTTTGGATAGGATGTCAGGAGGAGAGATCAGTTTTGGTAACTGGCACCTATCAGTTCAGGAGGTGAGTTGAATTAAACCAGTTGAGGTTGTTACCAGTATCTAGAGCAGCAGTCACCCAAAGCAGTTTCAGTGTGATTCTGGACATGGCCTATTAGAAGGCCTGGTTGTTTTCCTTTGGCCTTGTCAATGTCCTGTTGAGATACTGATGTTGATGTCTTTTGCGTTTATATCTCAGTTTTATTACTAAACCCGATGATTGTCTTTTTCTACAGTGGAAACTCCTTGGAAGACATTGAAATTAAAAAAAGAGAAAAAGGATAAGAGGTAAGTAAAACTTTTAAGATATTATTTTGATAAATACTATACAAATCTTGTTTATGAGAACAAAAAGTTTGCAGATTTTATATCACCAGTATGAGCAAAGAATCATACTGGTGAACACAACTTGAATGGATAATGTTGCTGGGGTGATTATTGTGAGAATAATTATTATTGGAAAATTATTCACAAAACAGGAAACATTTTGAAGAGTAGAAGTTTTATGGGCCCCATTAAATTCTGCTGATTATTTGCCCAAGTAGAGAGTTTGGAAGTCAGGACAAAATGTGAAGGATGATGGCAGGAAAGTGAAAGGTTTAAATATTTTTGAAATATTGATCTAAGCATATTTGATTTTAAGATACGGTTAAATTAAGCAGGTGACTAAGGGGGGTGAGTAAAGCATAGGTGAGGTAAGACAAGAGATAAAAGAGTAGATTGAGTTAATAAGATATGCTACATAATTTTGAAAATAATATGCTATTTTAGAGAAATTTTATGTTGAAAGTAAAATTAAAAAGATTTGTTAGGGCTGGAGCGATAACACACTGGTAGGGTGTTTCCCTTGCACTGACCAACCCAGGATGGACCTATTCAATCTTCAGTATCCAATATGGTTCCCCAAGTCTGCCAACAGCGATTTCTGAGTGCAGAGCCCAATTTTCTGAGCGCAGTCGGGTCTGGCCCAAAAGCCAGCCTCCTCAAAGGATATAATAGAGATTTCCCATAAATCCCATGATCCTCTCCATCTACCACATACACAAGATATTCTGAACACATTTGTTACAATTGATAAACCTTTATTGACACATAATTGCCCTTCAGTGCAGACCCAGAATTATGCTTCACTCTTACAGTGCACATTTTATGGGTCTAGACAAATGAACAGTGATTTGGATGCACCATTATAAAATAAAAGGGTTGCAGAAAATGCAACTTCCCATTGGGCTATCAATTCGGCTAACTTTCTTTGAGTTAAAGAAACAAAAATATAATCAAGAAGTGCATTTCTAAAGCCTCTTTTTCTTCTGAAAAACTGTAGGTATAAATTTTCATATGAAAAATAGTCTCCCTGCTGTACAAGGAGAAAGAAAAATTTCTAAAATAGGCAACAAAACCAAAATCTGTACAGATTTTGTTAAAGTAATGATTTCTTCCTTTAGTGTTTGCATAGTTGAGTTGTTTTAGTCACCTCTTTGTTGAATTCAATATCAAAGCATGCATGCTATAACATTTCTTGGGTCTTAGTTCCTTATTCAAATGGGTAAGATTTTTCTATCATTAATTTGCCTAAAGTCAGTCTAATTCCCAAAACCATATAAAAATATCTAAGAAGGGAAAGGTTGATTTTCCCTATCCTATAGTATCACACAATATTATCTGTTGTCCTAGTACAACCTCTGTCCTATAGATTTGTCTCTCCCTTTCGTCAGTTCTTGGCAACTCCTGTTGTTTTTGCCACACTCTGAGCTTTGTCTTTTCAAGAATGTCGTATAATTGCTGTATGCTCTTTTGATCAAATATTTTTCTGTTCTTCAGCATTTTCCTAAACAGTAAATAAAAAAAGCTTTCCTAACTAAGACAGTGATTTGGAAGCAATTAGCAAGTAAAACAGATTTGAGAGAAAATTAAAATTTTACAAAATTGGTAAACTGTTAGGCTTGCCAAATTACTGAAAATATATCTTCTTCACTGCCTACACAGTCCAGAGGAAGTGAAAGCAAAAATTTAATTATCTTGTAGGCCTCAGTAGAACTTGTTGGCTGTCTTCATTACAAGGATGCAATTAAAAATTGCCAGATACCCTGAAATTAATTGCTATTGGATATAAGCAATTCATAAAATCAAACAGAAAACCTAGGACCTTAGTTGTGCATCCAGCCCAGTTCTGTGTAATTTGATATTGTTTTTTTATTTATCTAATTCTTCATTTCTTGTTAAAAAACAGCAATAAATTCTACATTTTAAATGATAACATTTCCCTCATGAAAAAAACTCATAAAATCCTATCTATTTCTTCCTCCAGTCCTGTGTCATTCTTATTCACCCCTTTCAGAAAAACACCTCCAAAATACTAGTCTTTTTATTTCCTTACTCTTATCGTCTCTACTTGATCAGATATTTTAGTAGCACATATATTGAAGCATAATTAAATTCTACATAATGCTCATCATTGAATAGGTCTGATTCATGTACCCTATTGTACAACTTTTACTTAATTATCATAATAAACATATTCTCATCCACAAAACTTCTTAGTATTATTCCTTCATTCTAATTGTGCATTGTATACGCCCACCTATGCATGCTTAGTAGTATTTAGGGAGCCAGATATATGTGATTCTTACCAAGATAGATACTATGTAAATATTTTTTATTTCTATAGAATATTTTTGTCTTCTAATGCTTGTGGGGACCCTGGGGTGATTTATGTGAAGCAGGGGCAAGAGAGGTAGCAGGCTTCAGATGGTAATCTGCTGGTTTTTCTCTCCATTTGTGGTCACCCAGACTATGGAAATCTAGGATTGTGTACCTTGCTCTTTGCAAGAAAACAAAATTCTATACCTTTTGAGGCTATTCAGGTCTTCCGCCTTCCCTCAAAGAATTTTAGGATTAATAAAATAAAAACGGGTTTTATTCTGAGGTATGGAGGATGTAGAGAGAAAAAGAGAGAGTAATTCTCTGAAGAGAGTGCACAAGCTTCTCTAAAGGCAGGGAAAGCATAGTACAGGTCCTAGAATTAAGGCATGAAAATACCAGTCTCAAGAGGGGAGATGAAGGCAACATGTGCATGTGGCCACCATGTACATGAGCCCTTGGAGAACATATGTCTTCTCCTTTATTCTAAGTTGACTTTTATAGGGTTTTCCAAACATGATCCATGTGGGTTTTTCTATAAAGCTATGAGTACTGTTGTTAGGGGCTACCAAAGGAAAGCACTAGGGGTAGTTGATGGTCTTCTTTGATATTCCTTTCTGACTTTATTTCTTGCTGAAGCTTCTCTCCATATGGGATCCAGCCTTCTCTTGGCCTGCAGTGGTGCCAGATGAGTCTCTTACTAAGGAGGTCCTCCAAATCCTATTCTTGGTTTTATAACATCTCAAGAATTCATTGCCTTGGGGGTTCCTTCCCTAAGAATCTGCCTACTTCACTTCTTTCTTTCCTCCTATTACTGATATAGGATCCCTGGGTGATTTACATGAAGTGGGATAAGTGAGGCAACAACCTCGAGAAGGAAATGTATTGCTTCTTCTTTACCCAACTCTTACATGGGGTCTACTGGGCGATCTAGGACTAAAGTCTGCAACGATTCTCTTCAGGACAAAGACTTCAAGTTCCAGCAGCCCCATGTACAGTCTTCAAACTATGTGAGAGAACATGGGTATCACCAGAATGGAGAAGACTAGTATATTGCAATACTGAAGTATGAACGTATAAAAATACGATTTTCAAGAGGGGAGATCCCTGTGGCATGTTAGTCAGCACCATGGGATTAGGCACCACGGTCACTTGTAACATGTGCCTAGCAGCAACACTTAGCTATGTACACCCTCACCCCCCCACACACACACACATGCACACATTTATGTGTTAGGGTCCAGAGTAGAAGGACAAGACCACACAACTAGAATAAAATTTAATACCTTAATCCATCTACCAACAAGGCCCTCAACCTAGCCAGCCATTCTTCGAAGGAAATGAGACTCACCTAAGGTCATGAGGACGAATATATAGGGATGGGATATAGGGAGGTTCCAGGTTTCTGGTGATCCTTAAAATGATTGGATATTTTCTAGGGGTACCTTCCTACTGTTCCCTTGTCCTTCCCTGATAGGCTAACTAGTATGGCCAGGTAGCTTGGAAATAGGCTTGTCAAGCCCTAACGTGTGGCTTACATTATGTGGTTCTTACAAAATGGCATCTCTCCCTGCTCAGAACCCAAGTAGCCTGTCATGTGGCCTTTTCAAAATGGCGTCCTCCCTTGTACAGAATTCAGGTCCCAGCACTATGCTTGCAGAACTCTGATGTTTTGGGGGTTGTCAAGGTAGAGTTTGACTTAGTGGATGTCTTTTTTGATATTTTGCAAAGCCTTTGTTCCAGGTAGCTCCTTTCCTCCCAAGAGGCAAGCCACTTCTCCACTCTGGCAACCTTCTTGTACTTGGCCTGGAATTCTGCATCTTATTGGTTTTCCAGACTTCTAAAATGGCCCTTGTGTTACAGGCCTCATGCCTTTAGACTGACTCAGGTTTTAGATACAGTTTCCCACAAATACATTAATCCTCCTCCCCTACTATCTTCCTGATTGCAACAAAATGTGTTTTTTCATGTGTCTTCTGTGAGAAGCAATTACTTTATGGTTAATTTTAACCTGCTTGTTAAACAAAAAACCTTTCAATCAATTTATTTGATGTTACATTGTAGCAAAGATTTCCCATTCTGGCTGATAGACTATCATTGTTACTGTACCTCCTCCGTGACTGTAAAGATGGTTTCTTTTTTCCATAGAATCAAGTAGGTTCTTCAAGAGCACTAAGTAAAATAAAGTGAATGCTTATAGTGATTCTGGAGCTCTCTGGACTTTTACCTTTATGCTACCCTTCCTGATTTAGTGCTTTATCTACACTAGCTACTTTGACTGCTGTTAAACTATTTTACCCTTAATTCTGGGAGAGTGCTATGTTCTCCTTGAGTGAACCCTCTGTGGTAGAATAAGAAATATATTGTTTCTGGGCTTTGGCAGAGTTCCGAAAATCCTTGAAAATGTTCAGGTTATCAGAACATAAGTTTAATTCTCCAGAGGTCTTTTAAGTCACACCAGTTTGTGTTAATAAGATAATTATTGGTGGGTCCCTAGATAGCTTTAGGATGTGGCTAGTTACCCATGCCACCAATGGTATGGTTAAAAGTTGGAAACTTTTATCTCTGTCATCCTTTCCCACCTAAAAAAGAAAATTGAATTCATCACCAATAGTCAGTAATTTCAATCATGCAACACCTATAAAATAAGCTATGTGAAGCAAGTACTCCATTTTGAAGTCAGCTGCATCCTTGTTGATTGCACAATTACTGCCAATTATTTTTCATTCTGTGGGGTTATCTTCTCTCCCTCATCTCCTAATTATTTTCTAAGTAAATATTTTGCTTCACTACCATTTCCTGAATTTCTTTACTCTGAGAATATGATGTCAATTAGAAAACCCAAGAGCCAGTCTCAAAAGAAAATGAGCTACTGCTCTTTTGACTGACCTATCTCCATCTCCCCAGGAAAGTGCTTGGGCTGGATATAACTGATAAGTGTTTGCCACAAATAGCTGCACTCATAGACATCAGGATCCTAGCAACTCCATCAGACAGGTATCAAACTTAAGCTGTCTTTGTAGCACAGGAACTGTTTCTTCCTCACAGCTCCAAGTTTTCAGAGAGCCACGACATTGGGCAGGTATAAGAATTCCTTTTTATAGGAGAATAAAGTCAGTATTGACCACTGCTTAGGGTTTTCCAGATTCATTGTGTAATCACACAAAAATGGATTTTAAGACAATTTGTCTCATTCTGTTTTTTCCCTTGTTTGTTTTTCAATGTACTATAGATAAATGAGATTATCCAGTATTTGTCCTTTTATCCCTTTCCAATGAGGCTTATTTCACTTACTATGATACCCTCTGGTTCTAATGGATAAAAGAGATATATTCACTGCTCAATAAATACATAGTTAGATAAATGGTCAGTAATTATTTTCTGATACTGGTGGATAAAATAATATAAGCTAATATTTCATTCTCACCATGAAATTTATTCATAAATATTGTTGCCATATTTTAAAGATGTGAAAGTTATGTTAACCAGTTTTTCAGTCATTTGAGTTTAAACTGATGATTTGGGGTAAAATCCATGATGGTTTTTGAAATCTCATACATAAATGGATAAGAGAGTGTAATAGCAGTGAGCTTCCAATCAGATTATAAAATAATAAAATAATTCACAGCAGTATAGTAACACATGCATAAAATATATACCTACGACACAGTCATGTAATTCATGCCATCTCAATTAAAAACCTATTTTAATGTACAATAATATAATTCAGGAAGACATGGATAAAGGAGATAATAGCTTTATTCAGCATACATCTTAAAAGTATAGATAAGAGAATATCTTAAAACAAAGAAATGAACCAACCTAAATTAGCATGCAGGTCATTCAAAAATGAAATGCTTGCTTTTTGCAAAGTTGATTTTATAGGTTTTTTCCCAACATGATGCTTGGAAGTTTCTAAGTATATAAGAATCTGTTCCTAGAGTATTTCAAGGAAGAAGAACTTAGAAATTTTGGTGGTATTCTTTCATCTTATAATGATCTTTTGGTCCTGCTGAAACTTCTTCCTTCTGGACAGGATCCAGCCATTTATAATCTTATCAGGCCTTAGTCCACATTTCTCAGGAGAAATGTGGCTGTTTTTTAGGTTAATGACAGAAATGCTTAATTTATTTAAATAAAATCTTGGTTTTATTACTTCCTGAAATTTATTACCAGGCCCCCACTATCACCCTAGTTCAAATAGATATCAGGACTAATTTTGCCTTACCTAGGATCTCACTGCAGTCTGAAAAACCACAATTCTCCCAAATTTTGGATAAGACGAGGTCCCAGAAGATGCACACCAACTGGAGTCTAGGTAGAGCCTGATTTCTGTCTTTCTGAGAATGGAAGAACCCAAATGTCTGTGCTACCTTAGGAACTCATGCAAATTTTGAGTATTGATCTCCCTGGACATTTTTTACTAAAATGTCTAGATGGGCAAAATACTAGAATCATAGCACTGTATTATGATTACCTCTTGGTCTGTCATTCTTCATTCATTGCCCCAGCATCATTTAACAAAAAAGAATTTCCTTATTGTTTTGTTTCTTTTTAGTGAAATGATCTTGTTTCTTTTCTACACACAAAATTACTTCCCACTACATGCACCAGACCCCTCCACAACACATAGTTCTACATGCATACTTAGTATATTTTCACAAGTAATGTTTGTAATTTAATGGAATTTATTGATATCTAGTTATAATAGCTATTTAATCATTTGATGCTGACCTGCTTCCAAAGTGGTCTTGATTTTATACCTGCATACATCAGCATGTACTTTTATTTTAAACACAGGAGCATACCGCAATTCCCTTTGATTTGGTGACATGTTTGCAAAATTAAATGTAAAGCAAATGTAGCTTTGTAAAAATCACCTCTCTCATAAAACAAGATAATGGGAGAGAGGAAGAAACAACATAACAATTAGGAGCAAACTGCCTTAGTAAGGTGATGAATTCTTTGTACAGTAAAAACCCTATAATCATCAAAGAGTTTTATCTCTGTCTGAAAGCTACATCACCTAAGCATGTGTAAATGCCAACACACCTGCTTGAACATTGAGAAAAACACAAAGGCTCTATCATTCATTCTTATACTGGGCTCAGCTTTTACCCTGAGGTGCTGTAGGCACTCAAGTAGCACCGCATATTTTAAGACATTCAACACCTTGCATGAATGTTCCTGTGCCAGAGTAGATTATTCAAAATAATAGCCTGGAGTGGTGCCTGTACACTTCAGAAAACTGCCTAGTCCATTGTTTGTTTCAAAAGGGAGGCAGGTCCCTGAGACTAGATATTGCCAATTACATTTCAGTGTTGAACCAGATCCCCTAAAGAAACCAGAGGGTTGAAAGAAAGGTGAACTTTATCTTGCTAGAACTGCATTATACATTCCAGCTTAGAAAACAGAAAGTGGCATAAATAATCCTGTGATGAGAGGCAAAGAAAACAACAACAACATAATCTCTGCAAACCAGAAGGTGAGAAAAATAAAATATTTTTCAGAAAATTTCTTAGAAGACAGACACCCTGAAATGCTTGGTCAGGTGATTGGTGTGATTTTTAGAGTCCAATGTTCAAGACAGACTTACAGGGGGCCACTAGAACTGCACTTAATGGTGCCATCAGTGAATCACATATGCTAGCACATTACCATTCAAGCCATTTTTCTTGTCCCAAGACCTAGGAAAAAAATGAATGTGAAAAAGAGGACATAGAAGGGTTTTACCTCATGTATTATAACAGAAATTTGGTAAAGGAATTTTATTCATTCAACTAAAAGCTATGATCTAACAACCATAATTAATGTCACAACCAAACCTCAAAATGCAATAGGCACTGCTGTAAAGAATAGATAATCTCATACCTAAACACATCATATGTCTAGACTTCTACATCTGAAAATACATATTAATCTTATGAAACTAAAGTTTTAGTTCTCTGAAATCAGCATTATTCTAACTTTTCTAAAGGAAAGTATAGAATAGCAAAAATATGTAAGAAATATATTAAGAAATCTAGAAAACATTTTTAAAAATCTGTACACTTTGAAATGTACATGGAATTTCCTAAAGCAATTGAAACCTTAAGTGCATATGAAGATACTCAAAATCAACAATAGAAATCTTGCTTTAAATTATCAAAATATAAATATAATAAAGAAAAATGGTCAAATTATTTTTTTACTTTTAATTTTCATTTTTAT
>PVKC010024078.1:6245-17135 GCA_004027635.1 Crocidura indochinensis | reverse complement strand
AAAACAAAGTTACATTACTTTTTCCTTTAAATGCAAAAATATACTTGAGTCCTGTCTGCTTTGGATCAGTAAATGCTTTTCTGTTGAATTAAAAGTACACAAGAGTAGTAGTGGAAAACATGCATTAAAAAGTTTTGGATAAAATAAAATGAAAACTTTAATATTGTGTGGAGTACAAATATAATTTTGCAATATTAACGCGAATGCATTGAATTGCACAACTAAATAGCTGAAGCAGACAACCTGCAAAGAAAATTAAAATTTATTAGTTCTATATATAAAAAGGGCTTTTTAGTTAAAATAAATAAAGGATGATAATAAAGCAGAAATATAATGATGATTTGTCTTCAATTTATAATTTCTTAAAAATCTGGACTTCTTAAAAAATTTTTTGAAATAAAGGTAATATAACTGCAGGGACCATATAGGTTAGATTTTTTTTTTTTTTTGATTCTGGCACCTAGAAGTTTTCACTTTGACTAATTAAATAGATTGTGTTTTTTGTTTGTTTGTTTGTTTTTGTTTTTTGAGCCAACCTTGGAAATATTTATGGCTTACTCCTGAATTTGCACAGAGGTCACTCTTGACAATGTGTGTGGGATCCATATACGGTGAAGGGGAGCAAACAGGAGTTGGCTATAAATTTAAGGAAAATGCCTTATGCTCCTATACTATATACTCCAGACATGCAAATAAAATATCTTAGATAAAATATCTTTAAATATATTTAAGATATTTTAAAGCCTTTTAAGATTAAGTCCTGTGATTCTAATATATGTTGACTGAATAATTTATGAAAAGTTAACTTTTTTTTTTGTTTGTTTTTTTGGGCCACACCCGGTGACGCTCAGGGGTTACTCCTGGCTATTCGCTCAGAAGTCGCTCCTGGCAGGCACGGGGGGCCATATGGGGAACCGGGGAATCGAACCACGGTCCTTCCTAGGTTAGCGCAGGCAAGGCAGGCACCTTACCTCCAGCGCCACCGCCCGGCCCCTGAAAAATTAACTTTAAAGTAAGCAAAATATATTTAATTTATTCTACTGTAGAACAAATATATATGTTAAGAAGTGAGTGATTTCTAACTATACTTAAGGGAGTAATAGTATGAAGGTGAAATGAAGGAAAATCCCGCTGATACAAGAATACAAAAATCAAAGCTAAACATATTTCTAAAGAGTCTTTATGACTCCTAATTCTCCCCCCGGCAATAAACAACTCTAGCCCAAACCTTTTCAAATCTGGACTCCTTGGCTGGATTCAGAGTACAGTATGTAGGGTACATGCCTTGTATGTGGCCAACGAAGGTTGAATCTTCCACCTCCTCCATAATGATCCATTAAGACCTGCAAGCAGTTATCACTGAGCATAAAGCCAGCAGCAATCCCTGATCATTACCTGATATGGCCCCAAAGTGAAAAATGTCAAATCAGAAGTCCTGTATTTTTTTGTCAGTATGAGAATCTAGAGTTCTCTGCATTCAATTCCTCAGCTTCTGTATTTCCTAAAATTTTTATCGCTAAAGTATATAACCAAGTGTAAGATCTGTACAAGATGCTACTTATAGGAAGTATTAGTGATCAGTGATGAGAACATGCTACTCACAGAAAAATATACAATGCCATAGTTAACTGTGCATTTGTCATAGATGCTATGCTCATTTTTATTGCAAAATATTATTTTATTTTCTTGAAGAATAAATTTTCATATGACTATTATATAAAGCTAGACTTATATTTTTGGTTGCCAATTTTGCTTTAAAAATAGCAGGATGTAAGATTATGTGGTCAGACATGGTAATGCTAATGATGATATTTATATTAATATTAATAGTGATAGAACTAAAATATGCATTTTCAAGATTAAAAGTGCCTTATCTTTATAGTTCACTTATCTCTGTATAGTAGTTTGGATCTTCTCTAGAGCAACTATTTGATATTTGTTGTCTGAGTTAATAGTTTTCCCTAGTCACTGGAAAACTAATTTTATAAACTAATTGCAGGTATTTTCAACACTTTGATTAAGGCTTAAACCGTAAGGTAAGGGAAGGGAAAGTTATTGTTACACATCATCTCAGGTTATTCTCTGGATTTTTCATTTAAAATGAAAAGGAAATTTTATTTCTGAATAAAATCGCTGATATCTGCATGACTTAAAGAGAGCTCTTAAATAGGAAGACGTGTACACATATATGTATTATATATTATCATATACTGTGTATACTTATGTACATAGTATATAGGAGTAATGTATTCATATTTTGTATATAAACTAATTAACCCAGGCTAAAAACTGTATAAGAAAAGCTCAACTCTTCTTGTCTCAAAGCAGAAATACAATGATGGTGTGTCCTCAATTTATAATTTTTTAAAACTCTGACCTTTTTTAAATAAAAATTTTGAGATAAAAATAATCTACCTTCAGGGACCATGTAGGATAGGTTTTTGTTTTTAAATTCTGGCACCTACAAGTTTTCCATTTCTATGATGCTCTTTTCCTTTGGAAACCAAACTTGACTATAGGCAAAATAGTTGTATTAAAGACATGAATTTAGCTTCTTCCCACCTGCCATATTTACTGCCAATAAGTAGGTCTCTGTAGAACTGTCACTTTAACTACATTGACTAACCATGAAGCACAGAAGAATTGAACCTTTCAAAGTTACACTAATATATATTGTATACATTATTTTTTTCTCTGTGTATCAAATGTAAACGAGACCAACACTATTATTTTATGACATTTTGAAACTATACATTGTTTGACTTCAGTTGAAAGCTGACATACCACATGCTTTGTGCTATAAGCTTCAAGCATTTTCCAAATGTTTTGGAAATCAGAGAATTCTTGTGTAGGCAGGCACCTTAGGCTCTTTTATCCTCTCTCAGAATATAACTATGACTACTTTATTTATTTATATTATTTATTTATAATTTATCATATTGATTCATGAATTATTTACAACCATTAATTTATTTATTTACAATAAATTTATAATTTATGTACTTATAATCATAAATGCAAATCAATTAAAAGCAGTATGTCTCAGGTACATAGTGATCTCAAATGATGAGCTCTCATTTAAAACCAGAGTTTATATCTCTAAGTCAAGCAAAAGAACTACTGTTAAATTAAAATACTTCTTTTATTCCCAGGACCTGTCATTTCAGAGAATGTAGAAGATTTATTACAAGTAAAAAATTACAACAGGATCTAGAGTTTTAATGCAGTGTATTTGTAAGTAGCCAACCTAAATTTCATTCCTGGCATCCTATATGTCCCATGAGAATTGCCAGGATCCTAGAGTATACAGAAGCCCTGAACATGGCTGGGTGTGACCTGAAAAACAAAACAAACTATAAGTCATCAAAAGCAAACAAACATAGGTCATTCAAGGATTGATTTAACTAAATGATTTGTAAGTAAAGTGAATGCCTCAATTAGCCAATATAAAGTTGCTTTATAGTCAGAAAAAGAGTAGGCCAATTAACAATAAAGCAAATTAGTTTAGGAAGGACAATGAGGAGAGAGAATTTGGACAGTAGGAGGAGAGAAGCTTCTATAAGGCAGAGAAGCTTATAATAACCGGGATTAATCAATTGTGTTCCTGTGTGGAGTTAAAGGTACAAGTGAGTTAGATATAAAATCTTGGTTTGGTAACTTGAATTTAGCACAAATTGCTTCATTTAGGACTTTCTTCTTCTTTTTTTATTTCCCCCAACACTGTAAAATCACCCCGATTACCTTATCTCCAACCCTGGGTGAACGAGCCTAAAGTAGGGCCACATATGAAATAATCCAGACCAAACTGAAGATGAAATACATGTCTGGCAGTCTTCGAAGTCATATCTCCACCCTGATGCTCGCCAGAACTACCATTTTTATTGAGTGCAGAAACCACCTCTGGGTAGGATAGTAAGATCATGTAATGACAGATAGCTCAGGCCAGCCTGAGCCAGACCCATCCAGGTTTACAAGAAAGACAATCTCTGTTTGGGGGTAAATCCAAGTTGTAAACAAATGTACAAAGGAAACAAATAATTTTGTTGTTTAATAAAATTAGGTGTATCCTAAAACAACACTGCCATTTTATTTGCTGTAAATATTAGCATTATTATTACTGTGCTCCTCTTACAATTGTTTTTGCATGTTTCATTCTCATAGCTTCTTTGAAAGATAGCTCAGAGTGCTAGAGCAAATTCCTTAAATTTGATAGACCCCACCTTCTCTTCCTTCTATTGTATAATATCTCCAGCAATGTAGAGAATGTAGAGATCTAATAGATACAATCTTTTAAATAAATTTATGATTATAAATATCATTACACTTGCCTTGCATATAGCTGCTAAACAAGAAAACCAGCTAAGCACTAAATTGTCAGGTGGCTGATGGAGTTTTGTCCAGAGTGGTCTTACACTTTTTGAACTCTGCTTGAGAAATCTGTTCCCAATTTTTCTTTTTAAAGAAAGATTTTATTTAGGGCCCAAGAAATAAATAATACAGCCAAATTTTCTTTGCATGAAGCTGACCTTTGTTCAACTTCTGCAGCAATATTGTATTCTTGAATTTGCCAGGAATAATCCCTTACCATACAGCTAGTATTAAGTCCTGAGCTTCAGGAAATATACAAAACAAACAAACAAACAAAAAAACCCTTCTAAATTCTTTAAATTATAAGAAATTACAGAATTTTCAATATCTAAACTTTTCTTTTTGTGAAAATCTAAACTTTCTTCTGTATCAGTCTTAGAGTGCATTCAATAACTGGAAATTTTTGTTCTGACAATTTGTATCTAAAAGAATTGAAAATCAATCAACTATTTAGTTGTTTTGTTGATGATAAGCAAGATTTTAGACAGTATAAGTGAAACATTGTGTGATTTAATTAGTGTTTACAGTAGATATGGCCAATGTTATTGCAAATTAGATCCAGAAGTGCATAGCCTAAAATGAAGGCAGATAAAATACATTTTCTCTTTCATTGTGCATATTTCACTTCCAATGTTGTATATACTGTCCTCTGAATGACTCTACCAAGTTTACTATAGAAAACTGAAAGCATCTTATGACTTTTAGATTCCATTCTAGCTCAAATATTTGCATTTTCTATATATATATATTTTTTTGGTTTTTGGTCCACACCTGGTGACGCTCAGGGGTTACTCCTGGCTATTCGCTCAGAAGTCGCTCCTGGCAGGCACGGGGGACCATATGGGGAACTGGGGGATCGAACCGCGGTCCTTCCTAGGTTAGCTCAGGCACCTTATCTCCAGCGCCACCGCCCGGCCCCCGCATTTTCTATTTTATCTGCAGTGTCTTTCCAGAGTTTCATCCTTAGTTCTCTTATCTGCTATTTGAAAGCTTAGTGTATAGCATAGCATAGTATATAGTATAGTATTAGTAAAACATAATATTGCGTAGTGTAGTTGTGATCAAGTATAGTGTATAGTATTAGTATAGTATAGTATAGCAAAACATAGCATAGCATAGCATTGAATAATAGCATAACATTACAACACTTGCTTTGCTTTGCTTTGGGTTCCATCCCTGGTACCCAAAATAGTCCCCCAAGCTGACAAGGTGTCATCCCTGAACACAGAACCTGGAATGGCCCCAAATCAAAATAGAAGAAAATATATATATGCATACTTTTTCTAGTTTAGTAACATGTCTATCAGAATTAATGATAGATCTCTATCATATATAATAAAATAATTTTCTTTATATTTTCTATTTTTTCCAAATTCTTTGAGGACAAAAACAATAAACTTGTCTGTATTACCCATAGAAATGTTCCAATATAAGTGTATATTTCAGTGAATTTATAAAATAATGATTAGTTTTTACTAACCCACATTTTACAAATTTACTGCCCACAATGTTATTGATGAAATGACTTTTCTGAGTCATTTTTTGAAGAATATGAATGAATGCCTTTGCCTTGACTTTTGTATTAAATTTCTATTAAAAATTAAACATTTCCAGTTCAGTATATATGCAAATATCTATCAGGATTGATTTGAATTTAAATGTATTGCTTGTTTGTAGTCCCACTGGGATTGTAATGCATGTGGCACAATGCCCTATTGAAGATTTGTTGTATTTCTGAACATCTGCCAAAATGGATTCTTTATCAACATATGGAAAATTACACATTATTCAAGTTACAGAAAGAAAATCATATGCACCATAAAAGGATTAAGAGTTATTGACCTACATGGAAAGAAAATGCAATTAATAGTTCAAAGGCATTTCTTCCACTATGAAATCTCATATTATTTGAAAATGCATTAATAATCTCATGACCTAGTTGCCTTTTAAAAAATATAACTGAAATGAGTGTCAGGAAGTGTCATTTTGTATGATTTTTAAATTTAAGTTTTTTTTTTATACAGAGACTGAAGAAATAGTACAGTGGGGAAAACACATATGTCCCAAGAGTCAGGAGAAATGAACCACTTGCAGAACCAGGAGTAAACCCTAAAAACAGGGTTTTCTGTTGTTCTATTGCAAAACTCAGTTTGGAAATATAGATTAAAAATAGTATAAGAGGGGCCAGAGTGATAGCATAGAAGTAGGGCATTTGCCTTGCACAATTTGCCTTGCACGGTTGACCCAGGACAGACCTGGATTCAATCCCAGGTTTCCCCTATAGTTCCCAGAGCCAGGAGAGATTTCTGAGTTCAGTCAGGAATAGCCCCTCACTGACTCCAGGTGTGGCCCAAACTGCCCCCCCCCCCGCAAATACTAGATGTAATTGAGAGCTGCTATCACATAAAAGGCTAGTGTTATCAGAAAATTCTAATAAAAGGAAAATATTTGAAACAATAAAATCTTAACAAAATAATATCCAAACAAAACTGGAATGGGATCCTAAATTATTTATATATTTCTCATTACTGTAACTTTCTATTAGAAACTGCCAGAATTGATAGCTTTGTCATTAGTCAATTTTTTCTTACATTTCCAGAATATATATTTCTGACACATTTCATATTTATGAAAGAATTTTATTCTAGTAGTACATATCATTATGCACTTTTGGGGGACACATCCAGTTGCTCTTGGGGATTATTTCAGGCTCTGTGTTCAAAAATCACTCCTGGCATGTTCAATAGACCATACGGATGATGGGGCTCGAACCTGGGTTGGCTTTGTGCAAGACAAAACCCTACCCTCTGAGCTTCTCTCTGGCCCCTCATTATGCACTTTTAGTCCTAGGCTGCACAATATGTTTTGAGTCAAACAAACTCAATCTTTCCAAGCATCTATGATAAAATAAATTAGATGTAAATAAAATATTAGATGTAAATAAAAACCTTTGTATAGGGATGAAGATGTGGTACAACTGGCACGGTATTTGCTTCACATGGGCAGAGACTATTAAATGTTGGAAAAGCTGATAAATTTTACCTCAAACAGGAATTAAGATTAACATAAATGTTCATAACCCCCTTGTTTTATTATATAAACTTGATATGATGAGATAAAATAAGATTTTATAGCTTCTTTCTTCTACCTTAAAGAGCATTAAATGTGCCTTTGGGGGGGCACACCAGGTGATACACAGGGTTACTCCTGGCTCTCTGCTCAGAAATAGCTCCTGACATGGAGGACCATATGGGACACCGAGGGATCAAAACATGATTAATCCTAGGTCAACTGCATGCAAGGCAAATGTCCTACCGCTGTGCCACTGCTCTGGCCCAAATATACCTATTATTAAAAAAAATCATACAAGTAATGATTTAGAGATATTTTACAGTATGTTTCAATTTTCCTTTCAAAATTGGGGCCAGCGAGGTGGCGCTAGAGGTAAGGCCTTGCAAGCACTAGCCAAGGAAGGTCCACAGTTCGATCCGCCGGCGTCCCATATGGTCCCGCCCCCCCAAGCCAGGGGCAATTTCTGAGCGCTTAGCCTGAATATCAAACGGGTGTGGCCCGAAAAAACAACAAAAAAAATCAATTGACCTTTCAAAATTGTCTCCAAAAAAAGATTTAAGAAATTGCTAAGTCTACAACAAGCTGCCAAAAATGAATGATATCTAAAAAATATGGCATGCTGGATAATGTGCTGGAATGCAAATGGATAAGGTAAAACATAAGAAATTTAGGGACTGGAGAGATTACAAACCTTTGTTGAATACGCTTCTTATTCCCTTTATCATTTCCTGGCCTCACATTCATTTTGGGGAGGTTCATGGGCCACACCTGGCAGCACTCAGGGGTTACTCCTAGCTCTACACTCAGAAATTGCAGGTACAAAAATCGCAGCCTGATCCCAGGTACACAGCCTGCAAGGCAAATGCCCTGCTGACTGTATTATCACTCTGCTCACACCAAGTTCTTTTTTTTTTTTTTTTTTTTGGATTTTTGGACCACACCCGGCAGTGCTCAGGGGTTACTCCTGACTGTCTGCTCAGAAATAGCTCCTGGCAGGCACGGGGGACCATATGGGACACCGGGGATTCGAACCAACCACCTTTGGACCTGGATCGGCTGCTTGCAAGGCAAACGCCGCTGTGCTATCTCTCCGGCCCACCAAGTTCTTTTTTAAGTTGATTTTTTTCATTTGAAAACAATTGAGGCTATTTCATAAGGTACCACAGAGATACACATATTATTGAACATCTCATATTAGTTGTATTAAATAAATTTTGCTATGAAAATATTTAATGAGAATTGAGGGACAATCATTGATATGTTATACAATTCCATGCTTTATCAAAATGTTTTTGTCTCCCAAAACAGCTCAGTGTTGCTAGTACTAGTCCTCGTGATATTAGGCCCAATGGCTACATAGAGTTCAGTACTTGAGCAACAATTAGAAAACCAATGAGGAGAAAGTAGAAAGCCTATACAGGCCAATAACAATAAATTAAAACAGTAATTCAGAAACTCCCCAAAATAAAAGTCTAGGATTAGATGAGTTTACACATTTTTTTTTGCCAAACATCCTGAGAAGTTACTACTATTAATACTTAGAGTCTTCCTAAATTTCAAAGATACAGAAATCCTCTCTAATACCTTCTATGAAACTAACATCATACTCACTTCCAAAGCTGACAGAGATACTACCAAGAAAACAAGCAAACGAACAAAAAACTACAGACTAATCTCACCAAGGAGCGTTGATTCAAAAATCCTTGATAAAATCTTAACAAACTGAATCAAAGAACTCATCAGAAAGCTTATACATCATGACCAAGTGATTTTTATCTTAGTAATGCAAAGATACTTCAGAATACACAAATCAATCAACATAATACATCACATCAGTATAAAAAAAAAGAATAAAAACCACATGGTCATTTTATTTGATGCAGAAAGCATTTAACAAAATCCAGGATGAAAACCCTCAGCAAAATAGGTTTAGAAAGAAATTTCTTCAAAACATTAACAGTTATCTATCTATCTATCATCTATCTATCTATCTATCTATCTATCTATCTATCTATCTATCTATCTATCTATCTATCTATCTATCTATATAAAAAACCCACATCCAACATTATTCTTAATGACAAATAACTTAAAGCATTTTAACTTAGGTCAGGCACTCGGCAAGAATGTCCACTGTCTCCAATGTTATTAAACATAGTATTAGAAGTCCTGACAGGAGCAATCATACAAGAGAAGGAAATCAAAATCCAAATTAAAATAGAGGAAATCAAATGATGTATATTTGTAGAGATATCTATTTGCAAATTTTCTATTTTCAAGCTATCTCTATTGCAATGTAGATGACATGATTCTATACATAAAAGACCCCAAGGAATCTACAAAAAAGCTCCTAGAAATAAACCAATACAGGAAATTGGTAGTAACAATACTCAAAAGATAATTGCATTCCTTTATACAAATGACTCACAGGAGAAAGAGATCAAAGAATTTACCCCATTCATAATTGTTTCCCCAACTATCAGGTACCTAGAGATCAACTTAACAAGAGAGGTGAGAAACCTATACCACAAAAACTTTGAAAGACTTCAGAAAGAAATTGAAGAAGACTTAAGGAAATAGAAGAACATTCCATGCTCATGAATTGAAAGAATCTATATAAACCAAAGAACCATCTTACCTAAGCTACCATAGAGATTCAATGAAATCTCTATTCAAATTCAGACAACATTCTTCAAGGCTGAACAATCAATTACAAAAAGTTTGTGTGAAACCATACAAGACCTAACATAGCCAAATCCATATTGAAAAACAAGAAACTGGGAGGCAACTCAGTCTCTAATGTTACACTCTATTACAAAGCCAGAGTAATCTAAAAACATGACATTGGAACAATGGGTCCGAATAGAATATCCAGTGACAAAGTCTCAAGTATATGGGCAACTAATCTTTGACAAAGGAGCTGAAACTTGAAATGGAATAAGGATAGTAACTTTAACAAATGGTGTTTGAACAATTTGTTGACCACCTGTAAGAAATTTAAGAATGATTCATATCTCTCACCTTACACAATATATTTACAGACTAATAAATTAGAAACTGTTCATTCTTTTATAGAACTTTAGCTTATTGTGAACTAGCTAATAATTTGTTTTATATTAAGTTAAATTTATTTGCTTATTGTTCAAAGATTCTATGCTCTACCAGAGAGGAAGATTTAAGTTTAGTATTATTTGTCAAAGAATTTTAGTGTAATTTTGAAACTTGCTGTTACGATGAATTGGTTCATTTATTTATATGGATTTATCAGTTTTTGCTTTAATTAGCTTCACACTCTATCGCTTTTTTCTTTCTCTTTCTCTTCCTTCCTTTCTTTTCTTTCTCTTCCTTCCTTCCTTTCTTCTTCCTTCCTTTCTTTTTCTTTCTTTCTTTCTTTCTTTCTTTCTTTCTTTCTTTCTTTCTTTCTTTCTTTCTTTCTTTCTTTCTTTCTTT
>PVKC010024077.1:0-17044 GCA_004027635.1 Crocidura indochinensis | reverse complement strand
AAGCTCAGTATTTTTATACTTTTGGGTTTGGGCACGGAATTGTTTCCAGAAAAGTAGGAATAAATGAGTCCCTTAAGGAGCTGGCAGGTTGTTGTTGTTTTTTACAGAGATCAACAGAATTAAAAAGAAGTTGGTGTTTTAAGTAGTCCAGAGGGGTCTTTTGACCTGAGAAACTAGAGCTATAAATAGCCTCATTAAATAACCATTTCTTGGCTTCTTCTCAGGCTTTACGTTTCACACACTGTACAATTCAATCCACAGGCACAAATGGAAAAATCGGTCCCCAGCTGAAATGAAACTAATCTCCCTCAACTTTGCTTTTAAAGAATTCCTAGAAAACTACACAAAGCCGTTTAAATTAATAGCATTAATGAGAATATAATCAAATGTAAACCAGTTGGAGCTGCAGATTTGCAAAGCTTATGAATCATTTTTCTTATTTATGCTACTAAAATACACTTTGGCAAAAACAAATAAATCCAACACAGATGTGAACATGCAGACCTGCCAAAATAATACCACTTTCATATTTCTGGCTTAAAATAACTCATATCATTTTGGTGGCTGTGATTACTCAGGAGTAATCAAAAGAGATAGTCAGGTACTGCCTGATAATGTCTAGACTGTTTCTCCAAGCTTCTTATACGTGGGGACAACAAAGCTAAAATGGAACTACACATGGAGGAGCATGTGTGCTGGCACTGACAAACTATAAGTCTACTTCCAATGAACCGTCTCAGCCAAGGTTAAATCTTCAGTTGAAGTCACAACTACAGCCGGAAATTTTAAAATGAATTCTGGCAAAGTGGCATGAGCACATAGTTCAAAATCTACCCAGAGCTCAGGGGTGCAGCTCAGAAGTAAAAAAACAAACTCTGCATGTATGAGGCCCTGAGTTCAAGCCCTGATACCTCAGCCCCCCAAGCAAAGAACTATATTGCATATACATTAGCACAGGTTTATACACACAGAGAGACCTCCAAATGCTCACATGCATACCAACCTAATCTCTTCAAGCAAACCCAGTATAAAATAAAATATTTGAGCTACAATATGAGAAGTTAGCTTTTACCAAGGAATTCTCTTAATGAATATTATGAGAAGATATAGCCACCAAACTTTCTCAGTTAAATTTTTTTCTAGGAAACAGATTATCATCAAGAAAGTTTCCAGAGTTCAATGCAATCAATATATAGAGTAAGAAAGAGATGGATGAAATAATTCAAATTTAGGAATAAGGTCACATATGATTATCCTGTCTTGAACCCAGTTTTTCAAAACCAATATAAGGTTGCTATTGAAGATTAATTCATTCAGTCACAAATATATTCTGAGCCTTATGTTCCCAGTACATTATTCTATCAACCTGTAAAGTTTTAAACTGAAGTAAGAACCAGATTTGAATTAGTTTCTACTAAATTATTTAGTCACTCACTCATATTCTGCAAACAGCTACTAACAATAATGACAGGCAATGCTGACAAACAGTAAAACACAAAGATGAATATACATTCCCTGCTTCCATTAAGGAACACAGTATAGTGAGGAAAATCAATGGTATGAAGTCAATGTGCTCAGTGCTAGGAGGGAATGAATACCAGTCATTCAGGAAATGCTCTGCATCCTTGAATAGGTTTCAGCCAAGTTACCACCCTCCATTTTAGGACTTTATCAAATAAACACATTTATTTTCTCAAAGCACAATATGTATCTCAGGAACTTAAGTTGATTTTTTCCCCTTTATTTCCCAATTTTATTGAGGTACTGTGATTGACAACACTGTGAAAATCCAATAGTTTTTCTTTGCAATTTGGAAGAATAGAACAAAAAAGCAATGATGTAAAGAGTCCTGATTTTGCTGGAAGACAATCACCATGGTCTGTGGTGTCTGCACCATTCCTGTCGATTCTTTTCCAGATGATCTCTTCAAGGATGTCACTATAAGAGGGGACCTGCATCAGCAGCAGACACCAGATTTGGTCCCAACCTTGTTAGTCAAGTCTCCCTATGAGGAGAAGGTATGAGAGATGTACCAGCAGCCCTCTTCTAAGTCTGTGGGGTATATAGCAAACCTATCCTAGGATGGCACCAACATAGACATACCTGCACATGATCCCTGTGGAACCTGCAAGACAGGGAGGCCAAAACAAACACAAGCTGTGCAATGTCGTCTAGGAACATATGACAATCTGCTGATCTGAATACAAAGTAACAATTCCAGAACCTTCACAGTTCTTCAAATCTAGAAGTTATTTGTTCCTTATTTAGTAAATAAATACAAAAACAAGTGACTCCACAATTTCTACCAAGATACACTATTTAATGGGTCCTCACTTATAAAGTCCTCACTTAATTGGGGCCAGAGCAATAGCACAACGGTAGGCTGTTTGCCTTGCATGAGGCTGATGCAGCACAAACCCATGTTCAATTTCCGTCATCACAAATGGTTCGCCAAGCCTACCATGAGCAATTTCTGAGTGCAGAGCCAGGAGTAAACCCTGAACACCACCGGGTGTGGCCCAGAAACAAACAAATAAATAAAGTCCTCACTTATAAATCATCCGGAGAACTTGTTAGCTAAACTGGTGCTAAGAGTCACACTGGCAATTTAGCCAGACTCTAATAATAAATTCTGGAGCAATAAAAGCACACCCTTCTTTTGGTAGAGGGCAACTTTACAAATAGACTACCAATCAACAATGCTCATTAAAAACAATACTTAAACCAAGACATTAAATAAAATGACTCAATAGTTATTGAAACCCATATGACTCAATGTGCCTGAAATTGAGTCAATTTAAAAAATGGTTAACAGATGAGGTTGGAGTGATATAGCACAGTGGGTAAAGGCATTTGCCTTGCATGTTTCTGACTGTATTTTGATCCACAGTAACTGATATGGTCCCCCAAGTCTGCCAAGAGTAACTCTAAGCACAGAGCCAGGAGTATCCCTAGTGCTGCCAAGTGTGGCTCTAAAACAAAACAAACAAAAATAACTGATTAATAGAAAAGAATAAAAGATAGTAAAACCCACTAAAAGCCAACTCTTCTAATTATAGAAGAAAAAAAGACACAGTCTCATAAGATTCCTGTAGAGAGTAGAGATAAACTAAAAGAAATTTACCTGCTCTTTAACTTGCAAAGTTCTGCTTTATGGAAACATCAGCAGATAGGAATAGTCCAGATAGAGCAAAAGATACAAAGACAACAAAACAAAGCAGAGGCGAGAAAAGTATTTAGCAAGCACTTACAGTTTATAGAATATGTGAGCATTTCCACTATCAAGCATTCTGAAATTAGGGTACCTTCCAAAATTAGGTATCAGTGCAAGAAAGAAAAGATTTCCTCTGCTCTCTGGGTTCCTATGATAGAAGCCAATAGGTATGAAAATTTATGCAGGTGAAAGAATTATTCTAATCATGATCACCCAATGATGTAATAAAAAGTATGTCATTTTAATTTAGAAAACCAACTTAGATAAGAATTCTTATTATGAGGCAAGCTTTATGATAACTATTACTGAGAAATGAGTTGATTTGTTTATTCCACCAATGTGAGGGGAGGGAATGAATTGTCAAGAAAGAAATAGCACCAGAAGATAATTCCTGAAATGTAATTCGCTCGTTATGTGCTCTCAGAAAAGCTGCAATAAGTGATTTCTATCTCATGTTTAGGATTTTCATCATATAGTCCATGGACTTTAGAGTGCCAATATGCTATGACTCTTGTTTTGGAAGTTTAAAGTTAATGCACTATAAAGAATCACCACTGTATTGGCTTTATTTGAACTGTAACAAAACATCATTCTCTTTTCAATCATTTATTAACTCAAATAAAACCAAGCAGATTCTCTGCCCAACAGTATATCAGAACAGTCTGTCACCTCTATTCCAACAGCCTGTAGGCAAACTAAAATAAGAAAGGAAAGCAAACTAAAAACAGCAACAAGCTTGGGGGCAGGGGAACTGCTGAGAGGAGAAATATGTCCCAAGATTGATGAACCTGCTTCAAATAAACTTTGCTGTCCATGGCATACACCAATGGCTCAAAAAAAGAGCCCAGAAATTCAGATTATTGGAATTGCATCATAAATGTTTCTAATAGTGATTTGTTCAGAATGAGCTTGTTTTTATAGTTTTGTTTTGATACCCAGGATAAGTGTTATTGATGAATGTCATGGGAGATATTCATTTGTAGAAAATGGCCCCATGCTACAAGCAACCATGAAGTATCTACTCTAACACTTGAATGACCCTGCAGAGACTATGGAAACAAACAAGAAATGTTGTTCAGGCTCAGAGAGAAGATGACTTCTAAAAATTTCATCCTCAAGTCAGTGTGCCTACCAGAAGCCACTTCCCCTGTCTTTTTCTTAATCTTCTTCCCTTTTCTGAAGGGATAAGCACACAATTTAAACAAGGAGCCCAATACCAAAAAGGTCTAGGAACTCTCTAATCTCAATTGTGATGTTATCCTTCCACATCAAATCCATTCATCACAAAAACCTGAAGGCAGAGAAGGGTTAGAGAGAAACCAGAGTTCTCCAAATCGGTAAATGTTGCATTTGCTACACAGTATTTATCACACACACTCAAACAACACACAAGACTATTATATTCTATTATAACCCTATAAACACGATATAGTATAAATGGAGGTTGATAGTGGAGAGGTAAAAAGAATAACAACTCAACCTAAAAGAAGGCCGTAGAGAAAGCAAAGAGCTAGGAAAACAAAAGTGTCTGTCTTGCCTGTTCAGTCAAAAACTTTGCTGTTTCACACCACTGTAGATGGGTGACAGGTTAGAAATTTAAGCATTAGTGGGGCCAGCGAGGTGGCACTAGAGGTAAGGTGTCTGCTTTGCAAGCGCTAGCCAAGGAAGGACCGAGGTTTGAGCCCCTGGCGTCCCATATGGTCCCAAGCCAGGGGCAATTTCTGAGCACTTAGCCTGGAGTAACCCCTGAGCATCAAACGGGTGTGGCCCAAAAACCAAAACAAAACAAAACAAAAAAAAAAGAAGAAATTAAAGCATTAGCTATTCAGCAAAGATAGCTACAGGAACACTACCTAAAACCATCATACATTAGTATGCTAAATTTATACTCTAACTTTGCCTTAAGGAAAAAAAATATAGCATTTTTTAATACATAGGCATAGCTGGACCTACTGAACTTGACTAAAATGCAACTGCTCTGACCAATCTATTTGTTTGCATCAGCTCCCAGGAGGGATCTCTTTCATTCCCCACACTCAGCACAGAATTCCTGCTCAATTAACCAACTGAAAAGACACATAATCTGAGTACAAAGCAAAGCTGGAGTATAGTGCTGTAAGAGGGACTGGAGGGGGGAAAAGCAGCCACCACCACCCCAAATGCAATGCAATAATAAATAATAAAACCAAGGACAAAGGCAAAATAGAAACTAAGATTACAGATAGAATCAAACTCAACAAAAATGTGTTAAAAGCATGGAAAAGAATATTGTGATCATTGAATGCAAATAAATAATAATTTTGAAAACTTGGCAACTAGATAGAGAAAAACTATTTCAGTTAAAGAAAATCATTTCAACTATGTACAGCACTGGGTAAAATGCAAAACCAAAAACTAAAAAATTAGTATCTCAGTCCTGCCAACTGCCCCAAAATGTTTGGCATATGTCAAAATACTTCAATTGTATTACTATAAAAATTACATAGCTATTTTATACAGAACAATAAGTTCTGTATAAAATAGTATATCATATAAATCAATTCTTAGGTAAGGTAACAGATGTTCACATAACAATTATATTTTCATTTATATTCTGAATTACCAATAAAAATAAAAGAGCTGACCTACACAGGATATCTTTTTTTTTATGTGAAATCTTTTTGCTTTTAAATTTTTATTTAAGCACCATGATTGCAAACATGATTGTAGTTGGGTTTTAGTCATAAACAGAACACCGCTCTTCACCAATGCAACAATTCCACCATCAATAACCTCTTCCAACCTCCCCCACCCCTGCCTGTATTCGAGACAGGCATTCTACTTCTCTCACTACTTGACCTTGTAGTTATTACACTAACATTATTACACTCACCATTCTTTGTGATGAGCTTCATATTGTGAGCCAGTCCTTCTGGCCATCATCTCTATTGTCTCTGGTCATTATAACAATACTGTCTTTAATTTTTCTTAAAACCCTTGGATGAGTGAGACTATTCTGTGTCTCTTTCTTTCTTTCCCTCTAACTTATTTCACTCAGCATATTAGTTTCCATGGCCAACCAGGTATAGGAAAATTTAATGACTTCATCTCTCCTGACAGCTGCATATTATTCCATTGTGTATATGTACCACAATTTCTTTAGCCAGTCATCTGTTGAAGGGCATCGTGGTTGTTTCCAGAATCTGTCTATTGTAAATAGTGCTGCAATGAATATAGCTGTGAGGAAGGCATTTTTGAATTGTATTTTTGTGTTCCTAGGATATATCCCTAGAAGTGGTACAGCTGGATCATATAGGAGCTCAATTTCCAGTTTTTAAAGGAATCTTCATATTGTTTTCCAGAAAGGCTGGACTAGACATGAATGAACAGACACTTCCTCAAAAACAAAATACAAATGGCCAAAAAAAACACATAAAAAATGCTCCAGGGGCCGAAAGATAGCATGAAGGTAAGGCGTTTGCCTTGCATGCAGAGGGTCGGTGATTCGAATCCTGGCATTCCATGTGGTCCCCTGAGCCTGCAAGAGAAATTTCTGAGCATACAGCCAGGAGTAACCCAAGTGCTGCCAGGTGTGACCCAAAAACAAGAAACAAAAAATAAATAAATAAATAAATAAATAAATAAATAGAAAAAGAAAAAATGTTCCACATCACTACTGCCGTCTAGTCCAGCCTTTCTAGTCCAGAACACAAAAACACAATACAAAAGATGCCCTCTGCATTCCTATATTCATTGCAATGCTATTACAATAGCCAGAATCTGAAAACAACCTAGATGCCTTTCAACAGATGAATGACTAAAGAGACTGTGGTACATATACACAATAGAATTATGGAGTTATCATGAAAAAATGAAGTCATGAAATTTTCCTATTCAGAGATGAGCATGGATCCTATTATGCTGAGTGAAATAAGTCAGAGGAAAGAGAGAGACACACAAAATAGTTTCACTTATCTATGGAATTTAAGAAAAAGAAAAGACATTATTGTAATAATACCTAGAGATAACAGACAAGATAGCTGGAAGGGCCTGCCCATGATACGAAGCCTACCACAACAATGGTTGTGTGCAGTTAGAGAAATACAGGAAAAACACTGCAGAAATGTAGAAACTACACTAACAACTATTAAGACAATAGTAATGAGTCAGAGAAATAGAATGTCTTGAATACAGGCAAGGAGTGGAGGACAATGGTGATGGGGAGCATTACTAGTGGGAAGGTTGCACTGGTGAAGGTGGGTGTTCTATTTTTTATGACTGAAACCTAACTACAAACATATTTGTAATCATGGTGCATAAATAAAGATTATTAAAAAATGAAAGTGGTGGGGGCCGGGTGGTGGCACTGGAGGTAAGGTTCCTGCGCTAACCTAGGACAGACCCAGGTTCGATCCCCCGGTTCCCCATATGGTCCCCCGTGCCTGCCAGGAGCGACTTCTGAGCGAATAGCCAGGAGTAACCCTGAGCATCACCAGGTGTGGTCCAAAAACCAAAAAAAAAAAAAAAGAAAGAAAGTGGTGAAGGAATACTGTAATTATATTAGAGCCTGAAAATACTACACTCTTGAAAACTATCACTACCACAATAAAAATATTACATACATAAAAGAAAAAAATTCCAGGTCCTCTATTTAGAATACTGAACTTGTTGAAAGTAAAATTCACATTTAGAGAAATTAAATCTTTGTCAGGAACATTTAAAACAATTTAAGTCAGCATGTAATATATTAGAAATCACAGTGAAAAATCCTCACATCATATCCATGTAATCACTTCCAGAACGTTACTGTCATGTCTCTGGATATTTTTAAAAATGCATTAAATGGTTTTATTCACATGGATTAAGAATCACTAAAACAAACAAATGGAGGGGAAAATAAACCTCCTGGGCAGTAAAAGTGACAGTGGGCAAGAGGAACGGAGGAGAGAGACAGAAGTGCTGAGAAGAAGGAACTTTTTGGTGCTGAGATAACACTGGAAATTAAGCAATGGGAAAGTGAAATCAAATTAAATAAGTCACTCTATTCCTGAAATTTTATATTGCAAAAAAAAAACTAATGTTATGTCTATCACTTATAACAAAAATAAGACGTTTCAGAAAATCAGTAAATGAGAGTTGTCAGTTCTCAAAGATCATGAACATTGAGCATACTAAGTCACCTATTCCAGGTTTAAATATGGAGGATTTCATTAAAAAGAAAGATTTTCTACAAATTTATCTTCCTTTCGAATTCCCTAGTTTCCCAAAGCAATACTTTGTAAGAAGTGCTGAGGAATGACAGAGGCCCTGTGAGGGAACTTACCTGTGATGCTTCATTCTCTTTAAGGTCTAACCCAAACACATTGCGTCGCTTGACCTTCAAGAAATCCAGTCCATCTTCCTCCTCCTCTACATCCTCCTCCAGGCTGTCTAAAAACTGCACAGGCACTTCCTTTATCTTCAATGCCTCCTTAGGATGAGAAACAGATTGGGGTGGAGAGTTTTCCAGTCTCTCTTCTACTTCTTCATCTTCTGTCTCCTCTTCCTCTTCATCACTAGCACCATCAGAAAGTCCATACTCTGCCACTTCTGGTTCTTTGACACCTTTCTTAGGGATAGACATTTTATCATTGAAGTAGGCTCGAAATTCTTCCACTTCATCATTAGAGAGGGTGGCAACCCTTGACTCCATTTCTTTATTGTCTTGGTTCACTTCCAATTCTTTAGTGGATTGTTGTTGCATTTTCTGAAGAAATCTTATCCTTGGTGCCACAGCAAGACCAAGAGATCTTAAATATGAGAAAACAAAAATAATATCAATACACTGATAGTTTGGTTATAGATATTATCAAGCAGTTTCTCAAACACTAATGGCTATTTTTAGAGTTTTATTGTAAAGAAAATATTTCTAAGATAACTCAATCTTGACAAGGTAAGATGATCCAAAAGGCAAACCAAATATACCAAATACTTGTCAGAAAACATTGTGACACCCTATTTTTCATGAAGAGGCTAACATGGCAAAAAATAAAGATGCTAAGATCAGAAACAAAATATAGGCTCTAATATTGGGTCTGACAATTTCCAAGGTAACTTTTTTGTCTCTGCTTCCTCAGACAGAGAGATTCACAAATGATATAGAGAACAGGGCACAATCATTTATATTTTAAAATAGCATGTTGGGGCTGGAGCAATAATATAGCAGGTAGAGCATGTGCCTTGCTAGCATCTAAAACTCCGCTAAATCAGCCAGGATTAATTCCTCAATGCAGAGCCAGAAGTAACCCTGAAGGGGATGAGTGGGGGGTGCATTCAACATGTTCCCAATGTCTTTTTCCTATATGAGAATGCATAGCAATTGAGAATTGTGTTGTTAACAATGTGGCCCCAGAAACAGATCTGCAACCTGGAAATTCTGACTGTCATCTACTAGCTAAATGATCAAAAGACAAATCTGATTTAATCTTTCAACAACTGAGTTTTCTCACAGGCAAAATAAAATGATAAAGAGCTTCTCTAGTACAGGTAAGAATAAAATGTCAGATTGAGAGTATACTTGCCTTGTATCCAGTTCAGTTTCCAACATTATGTTTTGCCCACACATCATACCTGGGAGTCATCCCCATATACAGAGCCAAGAGTAACCCTGAGTACCACTGAGTGGTGGATCCCTCCCCCCCCCCAAAAAAAAGCCTAAAAGTAAAAATAAATTTTTTAAAAATATAATTGAAAAATAACTAAGTGAATTCATAGATACAACGCATTTAAAACAATGTCCACACATAGGCTCAGGGGTTACTCCTAGCTATGTGCTCAGAAATCGATCCTGGCTCGGGGGACCATATAGGATACCAGGATTGAATCCAGGTCCAACTTGGTTAGCCTCATACAAGGCAAACGCACTACTGCTGCACTATCACTCCAGCCCCAGAAGCAATTTCTGAGTGCAGAACCAAGAGTAACTCCTGGACACTGCCAGGTGTGGCACAAAAACAAAACAAAAAAGTTGTTCATTAAGGAAATTATGTACATTAATATAGTCATAAAACTGAATTAAAACACCAAATTAAAATGTACCCATAACTGGACTCAGGTTCATTGTCTGCCTTCCCTTAGCATAACAAATAAAAAGAAAGGATCTTTAGCTCTGAGCTGTGAGACTTAGTATCATTTGTGGCAGCAAAATGTCTCCTATATACAATCCTATAATAATAAAACCTATGCCTCTCAGATTTGCTAATATCTCAGTTAAATGTATCAAAAGCCAGAATAAAACTTCACAGAGCAGGTCTGGAAGAAAGAGTACCAGGGCCATGAATACTACTGATTCCAATATAATCCCCAGCACCACATATAGTCAGTATCCTGAGCAATGCCAGGATTACTCCTGAGCAGACCAGGACAGCCTATGAGCAATTCAGAGTGTAACCCAAATGCCTTCCCCCTAACAAAAACCGTCAAACCAGGAATCAGTTAATAACCCTAACAGTGAACTGTAGTCAAAACTGTTAACAAATAATTAAATGTTATCCACTGGTGTCTTTCTATATATGATCCAAACACAAGTCAGCGGTCTACTATTATTATCTAAAGTTTATTTCGTTCAATAGAACTAACCATATATTGTGCTGGGGATTGAACTGGGTACAAGGAAAATGTATTCACAGCCTATTATTACTACTTAAAATTCTAAATGCTACATTATGCAAATTACTTATAATATTAAATTCAGTCTTACATGAAGATTAAAAATTAATACCTCACTCACATCAAGCTTATTAATTATAATTTAAAGAAACATACATTTAAATTTAGTGAGACCTTGCCTTGAGAGCACATTAGAAATTTCACACTGGCACTGAAAGTATTAATCTCAAGAGAGCTTGAATAGGATTTTATCAACTCTTTTCCCACAGGCAACTCTTTTCCTACATAGTCATGCCTTATCTGGCTTTTTGTTTTGTTTTGGGATCACAGTGCTCAAGGCTTACTCCTGGCTCTAAGCTCAGAAATCGCTCCTGGCAGGTTGGGGGACCATATGGAATGCCGGGAATTGAACCCACATCTGTCCTGGGTCAGCCACATGCAAAGAAAATGCCCTACTGTTATGCTAATCGCTCTGGCCACATGTGGAAGTTTTTAAAAATAAGGATGAGACAAAAATCTAACAGGTTATGAGATTAAAATGGTGACAGTATAAAGAAAAGGAGCAGGAAGTAGGTAAGTTGTGGTAAGAAGGGTCTACTGGTATAGATAGATCCAAAAGCTTTGATGATAATGATGATGATGTAGTGAACACATGTCTAGTTAAGATGTCATACATCTATAACTTACACAGTAGTTGAAGCAAATGTTACTTCAATTTAAAAAGGCTAACACAATTTAGTACTGAATTATCAAAATGTAAATTAAATGAGCGCTCCCTCTTAATAGCAAAAGAGATTCAAAAATCCTACAAACACTAAGCCAAATAAGAGAACATATAGACAGCAGACAATTAAAGATGTCAAGGAAAATTTATCAACTATTATCTAATCCTTTCAAAACCAAGCTCACAGAAATTCCAAATATAATTTTTTATGAAGTAAAACCAGGTTTATTTAGAAATATTTAGGGAAGGGAGAGACAGAAAGATAAGAGTAACAAGCTTGAGAGAGAGAGAGAGAAAGGATGGGCTTTGGAGAAGTACACTGACATGTCAGTTATGAAGTCCACATCTCGGGCCGTGCAGATGGTATGTGCTCAGGCTGCAGAAGATGTGTCCCAATATAACTTTAACACGTTTAAATCTGGAACTGGAGTGGTGGCGCAAGCAGTAAGGCATCTGCCTTGCCTGCGCTAGCTTAGGAGAACCACGGCTCAATCCCCTGGCATTCCATATGGTCCCCCAAGCAAGGAGCAATTTACTCCTGCATAGCCAGAAGGTAACCCCTGAGCATCAATGGGTGTGGTCCAAAAACCAAATTAATAATAACAATAATAATAAAAGTTTAAATCTAAGAAACATTCTCTGAGGGGCCAGAGAGATAGTATAGTGGGCAAATTTTCATTTTGCACTCATTCCCAGAACTCCATATGGTCTCCTGAGCCACTCAGGATAAAGCTCTGATCACCACCAGTTAACCAGCCCCATTCCTATAAAGAAAGAAAAGAAACTTCTGACACTCAATTCATTTTTTACAGTTTATACTCTTTTTCCTTGATCTATAACAAATTGCTTTTGTCACTTTCTTTTTCCAAATGTTTATTTAGGCACTGTGATTTATAATACTGTTAGTAACAGAATTTCATGCATACAAGATTTCAAATCCACACCCACACCAGAGTGTCAGCATTCCTCTACCAATGTTTTAAGGCCCCTTCTCATCACCAACCAACACTCCCCACACAATCATTGGGAAAACTCAGTTTTGCAGGTCAATTCTCA
Organism: Crocidura indochinensis; assembly: GCA_004027635.1. Lineage (NCBI taxonomy): Eukaryota > Metazoa > Chordata > Mammalia > Eulipotyphla > Soricidae > Crocidura > Crocidura indochinensis. The sequence continues at coordinate 4,424 of PVKC010024077.1, read as the reverse complement.
GGGTTGCCATTGTCAGCACTGGTCAACTTACTTTTTCTCTTTACATTTCAGATGTTAGAGAGATCATTCTGTAATTCTCTCTCTCTTTCTCTCTTTCTCTCTCTCTCCTCTCTGACTTCACTCAGCCAGATTCCCTCAAGTTCCATCCACATTGCAGCAAACTGCATGATTTCATATTTTTATTGTGGGATAATATTCTATTGTGTTTGTATATAAAGATATAAAACTCAGGGGCCAGAGTGATAATACAGCAGGTAGGGCACACAGCCAACCTGGGTTCAATCATTCCAGCATCCCATATGGTCCCCCAAGCACTGCCAGGAGTAATTCCTGAGTGCAGAGTCAGGAGTAACCCCTGAGCATCACTAGATGACCAAGTGTAGCTAATTTCTTCTGTGAAAATTCATAACTGTAATTTTATAGAAATACTTACAAGGCATATTCAGGAATAGGTAACTTGTTCACATCAAACACATCTTTTGCCTTCATCAGATACACTGAACGTATGTAGGAGACAAAACACTAAAAAGTTGTAAGTATATAACATACAGTCAGAAATAAAAGATAAAATTTACCAAAGTAAAATAAATTAATCTAAAATAGTTGCATACATCTCCATTACACAAGTTTTTTCTACCTTTTACAGAACATTAATATTAATGAAGACTTTACATTTGATTTAATTAAACCAAGTCAAGACAGAAATATGTGGCCCAACAAAACAAACAAAAAAAAAAAAAAAAGAAAAGAAATACCTTCTCAAAATGTTATTCTAGGTTGAAGGAGATAACTTAAAGCTATGGCATACATGCTTTCCATGTAGGAGACTCCAGATCGATCCCCTAGCACTGCAAGGCCCACATATATATTGTCTTAGCTATTGTAGAGGTCACAGATAGTACAGTGAAGAGGATTCTTTCCTGGCACATGGTCAGCTTTGCTCTATTCCTGGTACCTCTACCAGAGGTCTTAAACTTGTGGCCCATGGGCCGCAAACATTTTGTGGCCCTGTCCTAGAGGAATCTTGTTTTGTTTTGTTTTGTTTTGTTTTGTTTTGTTTTGTTTTAGTTGTTTGGGTCACACACCCCAATGTTCAAGGCTTACTACTGACTTTGCATTCAAGGATCACCCCGACTTTGCCTCCTGCGGCCCACAGGTAAATTGAGTTTGAGACCCCTGCTCTAAACATTCTAGGAGTAATCCCTGAGAGTACATTAAGCCCTAATACAGCCTCATGTACCCTCCAAAAAAGCTATTGTAGAAGTTAAGCCATTAAGTGCCAATACAGTATAAAGAGGGAAAAAAAGAAGCTTTGTAAAATATGCATAATAATCTGAACTCTATTTTGCAGGTATCTATATTTCTCTATTTATTTGAAATAATAGCATTCTTTACTTAATGTATAAAAATTAAATGTGAAAATGCATGTAGAATACTTTTATATTTCAGAAGATAGATCAAGCACCAAAAAAATTTGTTATGCATAATCATTACAGAATTGAAAGTATAAGTCTTCCCATAAATAAAAGTATAGTAAAGTGAAGTTTAATAAAATCATGAACAAAAGTTTATTCCCAAAGTTTTCTTTTCTATTACAATTTAAAGAACATTCCAACATCACAATTTCAAGTAACTATAATCAACTCATAAAATATGCAAACAACATAATATAATAAAATATATGTAAACATTTCCATTTCTTTTTAAATTTGTACTTTGTGAAATATATTTAATTCCCTTAGCTATATTTTCCTAATCGTCCCATTCCATAACTTAACACTAATCCTTTCTTCAAATCACTTACACTAACCTTCGATCCATTTTCTCTATCTCTGTAGGCACAAAAAAGAATAGCTTTAATTCTAAGATCATTCTTCCTTTACATTCATCCATAAGACATCTCCAGTTGTTTATCATTTTTGTTGTACCTTGGCTATAATCAAAAGCCAGAAAATTCTTCTATGAAACTAGATGGCTTGCTGTGGCTGGCAACAAACTTAGCCATTCTGCTAAACCAAGCGTGACATTCAATCAATCACATCATTTATTTCAATGTGCTATATTATACTCTTTGTCTGGAAAGCTCATTTGTTGTTTCACAAACCAGTAAAGCTGCACCCTTCCAATGATTCATATTTACCGATGAATAATTTAATGACCTTGAGATATACAATAATGGAGGGCATATCAAAATTCATGTGTATTATTTTATGTGTACACATTATTCCAAGCTTCTAAAAGAATTGACTCCCAGCTTGAAGTATGTGTGTTAGACAAAACATGCACCAAATCTTTACATGTCCAGAGAGGTTAGAGAAATTTCTAGGAGATACAAAAATCATCAATTTATATAAATATTCTTTCAATTAGATTTCATACAAAATGGGGGTCCGGGAGATAGCATGGAGGTAAGGCGTTTGCCTTTCATGCAAAAGGTCAATCGTTTGAATCCCGGTGCCCCATATGGTCCCCCGTGCCTGCCAGGAGCAATTTCTGAGCATGGAGCCAGGAGTAACCCCTGAGCACTGCCGGGTGTGACCCAAAAACCAAAAATAAAAAAAAAAATTCATACAAAATGCACTTATAGAAGCTTAACTTTGCACTATCCGTTAACTGTTAACTAGTATTTGAATACTTTGGGGTGGTGTCAGGGTTATACTTTACTAAAGAACCATGTGCCCACTCTCCTCTACAACTTTCCTTATATTTTTAAATCAATGTCTCCTAATGTATCGTAGTACTTCTTTTATTTATTTATTTATTTTTTTTTTTGGTTTTTGGGTCACACCCAGCAGCACTCAGGGGTTACTCCTGGCTATCCGCTCAGAAATCGCTCCTGGCAGGCTCAGGGGACCATATGGGATGCCAGGATTCGAGCCACCATCCTTCTGAGTCTAAGGCAAATGCCTTATCGCTGTGCTATCTCTCCAATCCCGTATCATAGTACTTCTAAAGAAAGTTAAAATTTCAGGTTTGCTACTTTAATAGTTTTGTGATCCTGCATTATTTCATTTTATTACATCATTACTTATTAAGTCTCCAATGTTTATCTGGAAAAATGAATACAATAAATACTTATTATAGATAAATATATCTACATTATAAAGTAAATTAATTTATTGTATTTGATTTAATAATTTATTGATTTATTGACTAATAAATCTATAGTATTAATTATCATCTAACTCATTGATTGTGGGGATAATTAATACAACACATAACAAACCATCAGAGAACAAAATCATGTCATGGCTAAGGGCTTAGTAAATACCAAATATTCAAATTTTATGTTCATGTTTTCAAATTTCAAATTAAAGTTTCAAATTTCAAAAATATTGAAATTTTTAGCATGAAATAAGTTTTAATGTTTTTTCAAGTATATTTTTTAAATGTAATATTTGCTCTTTAAATAAAACATGAGCAGGTTAAGAATATGCCCTATCACAGTGGTAGGACACACACCTACTATGTGTGAGGACCTGGGCTCAATCCCCAACACTATCAATGGATAAATGAGGGCAAACTTTATTAAGGACATCCAGTTTGTTTTTTGGGGGTTTTTGGGGGTTTTCTTTTGGTTTTTGGGTCACACCCGGCAGCGCTCAGAGGTTACTCCTGATTCTACACTCAGAAATTGCTCCTGGCTGGTTTGGGGGACCAGATGGGATGCCAGGATTCGAACCACTTTCCTTCTGCTTGCAAGACAAATACCTTACCTCCATGCTATCTCTCCGCCCCCCTGGAAATCCAGTTTTTAAGCTATAATCTAAAGTCTTAGCAAATGACACCCTGTTCAGGCTCCTCTATTTAAAATGTCCTCTCCCTACTACTTGTCTTTTCTCTCTCCCTCTTCATCTCTCTGCTGAAATTAAATCAGCACTCTCAACAGACTCCAGTCATTAATTCAGTGTCATGTGATACAGGAGTTGCATGCATAGATAAATTTTGAGCTGGTAACTACAATATAAAAAAGAACCTGTGAAATGAGTAGCTTCAATAACAGAGACTCAAATAGTTATGAATTCATTGACTAGAAAGCTGGAAGCATAATTCAAAATAAATTCCACATCTTCCATTTCTAAAGAATCTATTGTCAGACATTCTAAGAAATAAAACTAAGTTCCCTAAGAGTAATACTTTCTTGAGAAGTTGCTAACCAAAAAGATTTCTAAGTCCAGGGGCCGGGCGGTGGCGCTGGAGATAAGGTGCCTGCACTAACCTAGGACGGACGGCGATTCGATCCCCCCGTTCCCCATATGGTCCCCCAGGCCTGCCACAAGCGACTTCTGGGCGAATAGCCAGGAGTGGCCCCTGAGCGTCACCGGGTGTGACCCAAAAACCAAAAAAAAAAAAAAAAAAAAAAAAACCAAAATTTCTAAGTCCAGAAAAGCAATTTAGTGGTCACTGAGTCATATTTAGATAAG
>PVKC010024076.1:0-16934 GCA_004027635.1 Crocidura indochinensis | reverse complement strand
TTTTTTTTCCCAATTGCTATGGTAAGTACTTCCAGTACTATGTTGAATAGGAATGATGAGAGGGGGCAGACTTGTCTTGTGCCAGATTTTAGAATAAAGGCTTTTAGCTTATCTCCATTGTGTATAATATTTGCGATTGGCTTGTAGTAAATGGCCTTGACTAAATTGAGAAAAGTTCCTTCCATTCCCATCTCATTGAGAGTTTTTATTATAAATGGGTGTTAGACCTTATCAAATGCTTTCTCTGTATCTATTGATATGATCATATGGTTGTTATATTTTCTTTTGTTTATATGGTGTATTATGTTAATTGATTTATGTATATTGAACCATCCTTGCATTCCTGCAATGAAACCTACTTTGTCATAGTGTATGATCTTCTTGATTAGGTGTTGGATCTTATTTTCTAGGATTTTGTTGAGGATCTTTGCATCAGGGATATTGCTCTGTAGTTTTCTTTCTTTGCAGCATCTCTCTTAGGTTTTGATATCAGGATGATGTTAGCTTCATAAAAAGTATTTGGGAGTTATCCTGTTTCTTCAATTTCATGAAAGAGCCTGAAAAGGATTGATAGTATTTCCTCTTGAGAGGTTTGAAAGAATTCGTTACTGAATCCATCTGGGCCTGAGCTTTTGTTTTGGGTAAGACTTTTGATTACCATTTTAATTTCTTCAATAGTGTTGGGTCTGTTTTGATAGGCATCCTGATTCAACTGTGGAAGATTGTAAGAGTTCAAGAATTTATCCATTTCTTCCAGATTCTCCTGTTTTGTGACATAGAGTTTCTTTCTGTTTTTTTGTTTTGTTTTGTTTTGTTTTTTGTTTTTGGGCCACACCCAGTGACACTCAGGGGTTACACCTGGCTATTCGCTCAGAATTTGCTCCTGGCAGGCACGGGGGACCATATGGGGACCTGGGGGATTGAACAGCGGTCCATCCTAGGTTAGTGCAGGCAAGGGAGGCACCTTACCTCCAGTGCCACCGCCTGGCCCCAGCATAGAGTTTCTTAAAGTAGTCTCTAATTACCCTTTGACTCTCTGCAGTATCTGTAGTAATCTCCCCTTCTTCATTTCTAATATGGTTTCTTAAGTTTTTCTTTCTCCCATTCTCTGTGATTTTTTCTAGTTGTTTATCAATCTTTTTGCGGGGGAGGGTTGGGTCACACCCAATGGCACCCAGAGGTTACTTCTGGCTCTGCACTCAGAAATTGCTCCTGGCAAGCAGGGGGGACATTATGGGATGCTGGGATTTGCACCACCATCTGTCCTTTATCAGTTGCATGCAAGGCAAACACCCTGCCACTATGCTATCTCTCTGGCCCCTGGTTTATCAATCTTGTTTAGTTTTTCAAAGAACCAACTTTTGCTTTCGTTGATTTTTTTTAAATTTTCACTTTATTGATTTCTGTTCTAAACTTTGTTATTTCCTTCTGCCTACTTATTTTGGGTGATTTTGTTGATACTTTTCTAATTTTATAAGCTGTGTCATTAAGTCATTTATATAGATCCTTACTTCCTTTATAATGTGTGCTTGCAAAGTTATAAATTTTCCTCTTAGTACTGCTTTTGTTTCCAGAAATCTTTTGAGCTCTTCTTTGATTTTATCCCTGAACTGCTTCTTGTTTAGTAGTGAGTTGTTTGATTTCCAGGTGTTTTTTTTTTTCTATATTCCTTGCAGTTGACTTCTAATTTCAGTGCATTGTGATCTGAGAAAGTAGCCTGTACAATTTATATCCTCTTGATTTTATGGAGGCATATTTTATGGGCTACCATGTGGTCTATCCTGGAGAATGACCCATGTGCATTGGAGAAAAATGTGTATCCAGTTTTTTTTTAAATAATGTCTTTATTTAAGCACCATGATAACAAACACGATTGTAGTTTGGTTTCAGTCATAAAAAGAACATCCCTCGTCACCAGAACAGCATTCTTATCACCAGTGTCCCCCATCTCCCTCCATTCCTTTTTTGTCTCTTTTTTTGATTTATTCATCAATTCTGCCTTGTAATCTGTTTTCAAATTCATTTATACAGTCCCTCCACTCTGTGATTTTACTGCTGTGACTTACTATTGTGTTCTACAGCTGCTTAAATTCAATGTTTTAAGATTATCTCATCTTCTGAAAGAGTTTTTCTTTTAATTGGTGAATTTTTTTATATATTAGTTGCTTAATTTTTCTGACTAATGCTTCATTGTTACCAATGCATTCTGTTACCAAATCAACAAATTTTAGGTAATACTCAGCCAGGTTTAAGTGTTTTGATGAACTTCAGATTTTTCTCCCTATCCATAACTATTACTGATGTCCTGGTTTCCCCATTGTTTTGCATTTTGTGGGTTGGAATGGTGGAGTTTCAGTATACCTGAAACTTGAAATGTGACCTGTTAAATTGTTTCTACCAAAAGGTGCCTAATAATACATCTGCCTTTCAGGTTATTTTCCGAACTATACAAGATTGTTTGAGCATGGTAAGATAACTGTCAAGATTGTTTGAGCATGGTAAGTAACTATAAGTTACTGTGTTGAGGTGACTGAGTTTTGAGGCTGTATACTGTCAATAGAAAGAAATGCTACTGTCCCCTTGCCTGGATATATATATATTGGATATATATATATTGGATATATATATTGGAGATATATATATATATATATGAATATCTTTGCATGGATGCTCTAGCATTCATATAGTTTTGAGATCAGAAGGCAGACAGATAACAGATCTGGTGACTTTCTGATCTAGGGGCTTGGGAGGACAGTGTCATAGATAAGGGTACACATTGGTAGGCTGAAATATGTATGTTCAACTCCCGAAGGACAAGTCTCACTGCTAGCATGACACACATCAAAATATCATTGTAATTCTACTGAGAATTGCTTATATTTGTATAATAATTTAGATGACAAGGCCATTTTGACAGTGCTGATTCTTCTGATCCATGATCAGGAAATATTTTCCATTTCCTGGAGTCTTTTTCTATTTCTTTATCTTGGAGTATGTAGGTACTTCCAGCAGTGCTCAGAGATTGCTCCTGGCTCTGCATCACTCCTGGTGATGCTTTGACCATATGGGATAACAGACATTGAACTTGGTTTACCACATGCAATGAAAGCATCCTGCTTAATAGTTCTGGATGTTCATAGATACTGCTTTTAGCAGTGATTTATAGTTTAATCGTATAGATTTTACAATTATAGATTTTACTGTCTCCCTTGTTAAATTGATACTAGGTATTGTTGCACTATTTTAAAGAGATAATTTTTAAAATTTATTTTTCTTCATTACTTTTGTATACAGGAATGTCAAGGATTTTGTGTATTCATTCTGCAATCTGCTACCTTACTGCATTGGTGTATTATTTCTAAAAATATTTTGTTGGTGTTATTAAGGTTTTAATGTTTGTTATCATGTCATTAGCAAATACTTTGTGCCTTTTAAGATAGTTTTATTTAAACATCATGGTTACAAGGTTGTGCATAATAATAAAGTTGTTCATTATTAAGTTACAGTCACATAATATATAATAACCTTCACCAGTGGGCATTTCCCACCACCAATGTCAACAGTTTCCCTCTCAAGCTCCCTAATGCCCTTTTCCCTTCCATCCACTCTCTCCAGCCTGCCTCTGCATCAGGCATTTAACTTCTTTCCCTCTCTTCTCCCTATTTCTTTTCTTTTGTGACAATGTGGTTTGTCCTACTGCAAGTGAAGTGGTAGCATAAATGTCCCTTTTATATAAGACCTCTCTACTCTAATTTCCTTCTCCACTCATTGTGGAAAGATACATACCATGTAATAGTGCTCCTGATTTTCATCTCTATTGACTCTGGATATCATTTACACACTGTATTTATTTTCCTTATATTCCAGTAATGAGTAAGATTATTCTGTTTTTCCCTCTCCCTCTGACTCATTTTGCTCATTCATTTCATTCATGCACAAGCAAAATCAACAACTTAATTTTTCCCCTAATGGATGCATAGTATTCCATTTTGTAGATATATAGTTTCTTTAGCCACTCATCTCTTGTGGATCACTTGGGTTGCTTTTAGATTCTATTTACTGTATTTAGATTACTATTTACAAACAAAAGGATGAATTCTCAGTGATAACTTGGTGCAAAAACAATGACCTTAGAAGTGTGAAATATTGAGTTGAACTCCTACATTTACCCCATGCATTCAACTTGCCTTTGTCTAAACTCTGTATCCTAAGTCAGTATTATTAAAAATGTCTTATTTTTGGTGACTTGCAACCGAAATGTGTGCAAACAGCACCTCCGTACTACCAGCTCTGATGAGCATGTGTGTAAACATTGTAACCAAGTGTGTATAGCCTTTGTTTATCATAACATAAAAGAAAAAAGGGAGAGCTAAGATTTTGAATTAATTTAGATGTCCAACAACAGATGAGTGGATCATAAAGTTATGGTACATATATACAATGGAATACTCCATAGCTTGTATGGAATTATGCATATTTGCTGTAACATGGATGGAACTGGAAGATATTATGTTAAATGAAGTAAGCCAGAAGAATAATAAGTACAGAATGATATTACTTATACGTGGTATTTAGAATAACTGCATAAAAGAAAAGCAATGATCTAAATAGGAGTTGTCTTGAACACACTTGGTCCCAGTCTTGAACACACTTGGTCCCAGTCTTGAACACACTTGAGTTGTCTTGAACACACTTTTCCTTATAGTAAGGAAAAGGAAAGAAATTGAGTGGAGGAGGAGGAAAACAAATATGAAAGAATGAGGACCAAGGCCAAACAGTCTCAGGTGCATTGGTGGAGTTAAAAAAGGACAGAACTAATATCCAAGCCAAAGTAAAAAAAAAATGAAATCAAGAGAATTAAATTCTATCATCTAAACTTTAAATGAGTCTATTATACTGGCAGGCTGGAAGGCAAAAGATGGCGGTGGGATATATTCTGTGAACATGTTGTAGAGAAGTTGACACTGGTGGTGGGATTGGCCATAATTTCATGGTATGTCTGAAACCCTACTATGAAGGACTTAATAAATCACAATGGTTAAAATTTTAAGAAAAGGAAATACATGAAATAGAAATGGTTGAAATTATTAATCAGTGAAAGTGATGAAAATAAAAGCATATGCCATTAAGAAATGAAGGGTTTTATACTTTCCAGAAAATAAAAAGAAAAAGAAATGGGAGGGAATTTTAAAAAAAGGAGAAAAACAATCTAAAGTAATAAATGAATAAGATAATATATATCTTTATAATATATGAAGAGCTACAAGGTACTAGTTATATTAAACTTGGTAAATATAATTTAAAACTTAAAATCAACTATTATCTATATCATGAAAAATTAATATATACCCACATATATGATTTTAGAATGAATACAATTAAAAATGAGCATGCACATAGAAGACAACAACAACAACAACTACAAGATGTCTTATTGCAGAGCTCCAACTTGGACAACAGAGACTGAGCACAACCTTTGGACCCATAATATCCTAGGCTTCGGCTTAGGGACTGAATGAATACAGGGAGAAAGTGATACAAAAAACTGAACACAACAACAACGATGGATATGAAACGCTAGAACCTAGAGACTCTATCCTAGACCCTGACCTATAACCCACGCAAATACCAAGATCACTGCCTACATGACCTGATTTTCTCACACACAACCCAGAGGAAACTTTCCTGGCATCACAAAAAGCCTTTGGAATGGGGTAATGAGTATGTATGGAGCCAGAGGTTGATCCCATGATGGTATGCTTCAAGGATGGAGAAACCCTGAATCTCTTAGGCCACGGGAATTCACTTTTCCCCCCAATGTTGACTGTGCCTATGCAAAAAACAAAAAAAAAAGTGGGGGGAACGCCAAAACCTACCACTCCAGTACCCATACTTTTTCTAGTTTTGTTTTGATTTTAGTTTTTGACTTTATTTTTCCTCTCTTTTTTCTTCCACTATTCTCTTTCTTTTTCAATCTTCTGGTTATTATTTAGAGATTTATTTTTATTTTTATTTGCCAGGTCCATTTTTTCTTCCATTTTTCTTTTCTTTTTTTTCCCTCTCTCTCTTCTTTCTTTTTTTTTTGCTAGTTGTCACCAATTTTTTTTTCTCCCTTTTTTCTTATCCTCTTTATCTCCATGACGGTGGAATAGATGCTCAATCTACAACAAGCTGCAAAGCTGAGACCAGTTGCACTAGCATTCTGGGGGGTATAGGAGGGAGATATGGGATGCATACTGGGAACAAGGGTGGAGGGAGGACAGCACTGGTGGTGGGAATGCCCCTCATTCATTATCACTATGTAACATAAATGATGAACTGAAAGATTTGTAATGCACTTTGGTCACAATAAAAATTATAAAAAAAATGAGCATGCACAGTAAGTGTAAAACAAAAAATCTAGAAAATAAAATGATTTGATATTGACAAAATAAAATGGAATTTTTGGATTAAAATATTAGATAAAATGAGAAGATATACTTTGTCATGATAAAATATATATTCAGGAAAAGAACAGTTATAAACTTCTATACAACAAACTTCATAATAATATCAGGACTAAATCCAAAGAAAAATAAAATAAAATAAGTGGAAAAATTAATGAATTTATTTGAGTCATGTAAGGGGGCATAAAGACACATCACTAATTATATTATGTTGCAACTCTAACTGCTTAATATTTATTTGGGAAAAGCTTAGAAGATGAAACTAGCAAGGTGATGATAACCTCAGATTCTCATCTCATTATTCAAATATTCCACAGGTTGGATCCAAATGTTTTGGACACACAATTGGAAGCAGGAAAACAAGTTATGTGGCAAATTACAGAAAAGAATGAGCGTCTTCCATACCATATAAAGAAGTATGAGTTAATCTTCAAGCTTAGGAAACCTGATTTTTTGAAGTAATCAGAAAAGTGTCTAAGTATCTTCTGGTCCCATCAGAGCTAAATATGTATAAAGGTACTGGCATATCCTTTACATCTGAAATGGTTACAAAAATCTGTCTCAGCAGATTGCTTAGTCTGGTTGAGAAAGATCTCAAAAAGAAAGAAATGAACCACCAAACTATCCAAGTTTGTCTCACATCAAGTGGAATCCAAGTTGTAAATTTTAAAAGTTTAGAAACATTAAAATCAAAGAACTAAATAATAATAGTGACAATCTTGATACAATCAGCAATAAACTAGAATCCCAAGAGAACATACATTATTTTTACATGTTTTTAAGACCTTCATAAAAATTGACCAAAATAAAAACAGTAGAGTTTTTATAGGACACATTTTCTACTCATTAGGCAATAAAAAGAGGGAATACAAAAATAAAAATGGACATGCACAAATGTTAAGAATTTGGGAAATAAGAAACAGATCTAGATAACTTCAGCATGGAGAAAAATGTTAAATTACTACTTATAAAGAAAGAGAAGGAGAAATTACCAAAAGGAAAGCTAACCAAAATGTAGCAAAGCAAATAATCACATAAAATATTAAAAATTTAAAAATCATTTGGACAAAACAGTGTGCAAAGGACTTGGATAATGTTAAATGCGTTGGTCATTTTCAAAATAAATAGGAATAGAAAAAATAAAGACACCCCAAACTAAAGCCTAGTATTATTTTCAAATAAAATATCAATTTAAATTGCAGTGAAAGTCAACCTGCTGAATGGGGGATATATTACATATATAAATGCATAAAAACTATAACTTATGGGCCTGGAGAGATAGCACAGTGGCGTTTGCCTTGCAAGTAATTGATCCAGGACCAAAGGTGGTTGGTTCGAATCCTGGTGTCCCATATGGTCTCCCATGCCTGCCAGGAGCTATTTCTGAGCAGACAGCCAGGAGTAACCCCTGAGCATCACCGGGTGTGGCCCCAAAACCAAAAAAACAAACAAAAGCAGCAACAACAACAACAACAAAACCCTATAACTTATAACTTATGATTTAAAAATAGGGCAGAGACTTTTTAAAAAGAAGATATATTGGAAAAAAGAGAAGATATATTGGAATGTGAAAAGATGTTTACCACTAATAATTAAACTAATGCAATAAAATAAAAATGAGTAATAATAATTTCAAATAAGCAAAAATAGTTATCATCAAAAGATAAAGGTGAACAAGTATAGATGCTATGTAGAAAAGAGAACTCTTGCACTCTGTTGTTAGGAAAGTAGATTGGAACTATTATGAAAAAATCAGTATAGATGCCTTAAAAATTAATGGAATATACTATATTACCCAGCTATTCTCTGGGCATTTATCCAAGGAATACAAAAACACAAAAGCAAAAACATATATGTATACATATTTTCTTTTTGTATACATATTTTCATTGTAGCATTAATTACATTAGTCAAAATATGGAAACAACCTAAGTGACCCTCCACTGAGGACTAAAGAAGATGAAGATTAATAAAGACTAAATTATGGCTATAAAAATGATGAAATTGGGGCCCGGGAGATAGCATGGAGGTAAGGCGTTTGCCTTTCATGCAAAAGGTCATCGGTTCGAATCCCGGTGCCCCATATGGTCCCCTGTGCCTGCCAGGAGCAATTTCTGAGCATGGAGCCAGGAGTAACCCCTGAGCACTGCGGGTGTGACCCAAAAACCAAACCAAAACAAAACAAAACAAAACAAAAAGATGAATTTTTGCCTCTTGTTACAACATGGATTAGTGAATTATGTCAAGTGAAATAGATTAAAATGTATTATTTCATTTATTTGGGGAATGCCAGAGGCCTTTGCCTTCCAGAGGCTGAGCAGGCAAGACTCTGACAAGAGATATTTCTTGAAACCTAATTTAATAAATAGAATAGGCAGGGTAGAGAGTCCAGGGGCCTTATGACAAACCCTTAGATAAAAAGGGAGTGAGAGGGTGTTGGGAAGAAGGGATGGGGGCATTGATGGTGTGAATGTTGCGCTGGTAAAGGGGAGTGTTCTGTTTATGTCTGAAATCCAACTACAAACATGCTTGTAATCATGGTGCTTAAATAAAGATTTTATAAAAAAAAAAGAATTTAGTTAATAAAAAAATAAAAGAAAGGAAGTGAGGGAGATAAGAAGAGAGGGAGGGAGAGGATTAGGAGGGGAGAGAGGGAGAGTGGGAGAAAGGAGGAAGAGAGGAGGAGGGAGGGAAGGAGGGAGAGAAGACAGAAAAAGGTGAGAGGGAGGGAGAGAGAGAGCTGGGTTTGGGATCACATCACGGCAAGGTCAAATAGAGGGCCAGGTAAAAAGAATAGGAGGGAGGAACAAAAGGATTTAAAAATCTGTCAGCAGCTCATGAACTCCAATTCCAATAATGCATGAATTCCTGCACTCCACACTGGAGGTGGGGGCTTTTTATAACCCAGCTTAGCTGCCAGCCAATGACAGTTAGCCAGAGGGTTATCTTAAAGGGGCAAGTTATTCATGGGTGTTATAGAGGTGTTGCAGTAATGTACCTAAAAGAAGATAAAACAAACAAGTAAATATCCAAATTACAACAGAAAAACCAATCTCTTATATTCTGACAACAGAATAGTGGCTTCCAAAGGGGAATAGGGATGTGAAGGAAGGTAAAAGGTAAAAGGTGTAAAAATTTTTGTGGTTAGGAGGTAAAGCAGAAATTATATCATAGCACATAAACACATCAAATTCTACTATTTGATATTAGATTTTGATATATATTTTAATACAACCCCAAACTATGCAAGCTATTTTTACTATAGTAAAATTTAATGAAAATGATAATCATAAACTAGAAATATGAATGACTATTACTACCTTTATTATTAACATTACTTTAGAAGGTTTAGCAACTGTAATAAAGGAAAATTAATTAATTTTGAGTTGGATACTTGTCTTGCATACATCTGGCTCAGGTTCAATAACCAACACTCAATATGGTCCCTATAGCCAGCCCATCAGGAGAGAACCCTTAGTGCAGAGAACAAAGTAAGCCTTGAGCATCACTGATTGTGGCCTATAAACCAACAAGCAAAAAAACTTTTGCAATGGGGCCGGGTGGTGGCGCTGGAGGTAAGGTGCCTGTGCTAACCTAGGACGGACCGCGGTTCGATCCCCTGGTTCCCCATATGGTCCCCCGTGCCTGCCAGGAGCGACTTCTGAGCGAATAGCCAGGAGTAACCCCTGAGCGTCACCGGGTGTGGCCCAAAAACCAAAAAAAAAAAAACAAACTTTTGCAAGTATTTAAAAAGATATAAAATCATGTGTCTTGATACCAATAAAATTACATAAAAATATTAAAAAGCTTTTGAAACATTATTTATCTGATTTAATAAATTAATTTGGATGAACATAATGACATAAATAGGTTTTTATTTGTTTTGGAACCAAAGACAGAAATGCTCATAGGTTTCTTCTGTCTCATACATAAGAATTTCTCCTGGCAGTGCTTGGGGAACTATAAAATAAAATTCCTGAATTGTGATATCACTCCAGGTACTGTATCTCTAACCTCAGGCAGATGGATCTAAAGAAGCAGGGTAGTGAAAGAGCAATAAACCAAACCAGTGAGGAGAGTCAAGGAGTACAGTGGCTTCTCCTTTGTGGTGTCTACTCCCAGCACCAAACCCCAAGATTCACTTTTCTTTATTATCCCAGAACAAAATACACTAGGTTGCGGCAGGACAGAGTGACCCATTGGGCTTGTACATATCAAAGGAGAGATTTAACAGTAAGAGGAAGATGGGGGAAAGCCTTTGATTTGGGTTAATTGCTGGGTGTCATTTTACAATTCCACCCTGTTTAAAACAAACAAAAAATAAGCAAAGTTATCAAAATTTTGTTTTACTTTTCTCCACCAGAGATGGAAACCCCAGATCCGAACTTATAAAAGTGGTTGCCATGGATACAGGAGCGGTGGTGCAGTGGTAGGGTGTTTGCCTTGAATGTAGCTAACCTAGAACAGACCCAGATGGTGATTTGATACCTGCATACCATGTGATCCCCCAAGCCAGGAGTGATTTCTGAGTGCATAGCCAGGAGTAACCCCTGAGTGTCACTGGGTATGACCCAAAAACAAAAACAAAAAAATGAAACAAAAAAAAGTAGTTGCTATTTTGCATAGGTACAGTAAAAATTGTCTATAACAGCTTCAAAGGTCAGATTCTCAAAACAATTTTTTGAGAATAAAATTTATTCTCTGGGGCTGGAGAGATAGCATGGAGATAGTGCGTTTGCCTTGCATGCAGAAGGACAGTGGTTTGAATCCCGGCATCCTATATGGTCGAGCCTGTCAGGAGCGATTGCTGAGCGTTGAGCCAGGAGTAAACCCTGGCTGAGTGTGACCCAAAAATCTAGAAAAAAAATTATTCTCAATTTATTGAGAAAAATTATTCTCAAAACATTCAGTTTGCGGCCAGAGAGATAGCATGGAGATAGTGCGTTTTCCTTGCATGCAGAAGGTCGGTGGTTCAAACCCGGCACCCCATATGGTTCACTGAGCCTGCCGGGAGTGGTTTGTGAGCATGGAACCAGGAGTAACCCTTGAACCATGCTGCCGGGTGTGACCCAAAAACCAAAAAAAAAAAAAAATTCAGTTTTTTCCATATCCTTGTCTTATGCATATCACAGTTTTTTTCCATAGACTTCTCTGAACATAAACATTAAAACCCTTCTGCAGATACACTTAATTTGAAAATTCTTAAAAATTCTTACACTTGGGGCTGGTGAGGTGGCGCTAGAGGTAAGGTGTCTGCCTTGCAAGTGCTAGCTACCCGGCGTCCCATATGGTCCCCCCAAGCCAGGGGCAATTTCTGAGCACTTAGCCATGAGTAACCCCTGAGTATCAAACGGAAACAAACAAAAATTCTTACACTAGGACCAGAGAGATAGTCTGAAGTTAAGGCCTCTGCTTTCCAGGCAGAAGGACGGAGGTTCGAATTCTGGCATCCAATATGGTCCTCCGTGCCTGCCGGGGATGATTTCTGAGCATAGAGCCAGGAGTAACCCCTGAGCACTGCTGGGTGTGACCCCAAAACCAAAAAAAAAAAACATTCTTACACTAAAATAAAAAACTTACACTGAGCACAGTAATACAAGTCTAGAACATCAGAGTTCCTTTTTATAAACTTCCCTAAACAAAATCAAAAGAACATTTCTGTATGTATATATATACATACATATAAATATATATACATATATATATATGTATAGTTTGAAAATAAGTTTGCTAAATATTTATTTTTGTTTTGTTTTGGGGCCACACCCGGCAGTGCTCAGGGGATACTCCTGGTTGTCTGCTCAGAAATAGCTTCTGGCAGGCACGGGGGACCATATGGGACACTGGGATTCAAATCAACCACCTTTGGTCCTGGATCGGCTGCTTGCAAGGCAAACGCCGCTGTGCTATCTCTCCGGGTCCTGCTAAATATTTTTATAATGAGCACTGTAATAAGTCTATAGTATCCAAATTCCTTTTCCATCTATTTCTATGGGCAAAGACATTAGATCATTTTTTGCAAACATAACTTGAAATAAATTGCTACATAATATATACAATCAAACATCACAGCAATTGGGAAACATTTACTAGGATAGCTGAGAACTATTAAAATCTAACATTATACATTTCCCTGAAATTGTAAAAACTAATATTAAACCACTAAAGTTGGATACAAAATTTTTCTTTTGCCTTGAGCATAGAGCAAAAACAGTAGCTATAAAATCTAATACAGGTAGAACACACAGTTTAACTAGCAATTAAGTGACTGATGCAAAAAGGATTTATTGATTAACCTGGAAGAAAGTTGCAGGAGGTTCTGAAAGCAACTTCTCATCTTGTCTTTGACCATCCATCTTCTTTTCCATCTTTTCCTTCTGTGTAGGCTACTGAGGTCATCTGGGACAGCAAGGCCTTGAGTTCCTAGGCTGGAAACTGAGTGAAGGAACCTGCTCATCTCCCTGCTATTAGTTCCCCTCAAATGGAACTTGATATTTGACTTCTACCCCATAAGTGACCTTGATAAGCTGCTGCTAGGTTAGGGGACTGAGGTCCTCATACAAAGCACCTTTGGTAGAAGAAAGGAAATGGGCCTTGGCCTCTGGGACACGGCTCAGAGTCTTTAGTTCTCTCCCTTTACTGTCTGCTTCTGTCCCACCCGAAAGGGTCTCTGCCATGTTCAGAACAGGAGCCATCTACATCGATATTTTGGAGACCGGCACTACATTCATTCCAGTTCAAGGAGGCTGTCATGGTGATTAACCACTAGAGGGCCAAATAATCCACCATCTTGAGGTCTTCTTGGATCCCTATTTTTGGCACTGTTTGAATGCAGTTATAAAATAAAATTCACTGTTTTATTTTGATCACACCACACACTAAGTTTCTAACCCCTTAGGTGGTTGGGTCTGAAGACGCAGGGTAGCGGCAAAAGATTAAAAAACCAAACCAGTCAGGAGCCAGTGTGTGACACGTGGTCTCTCTCCAAGCACGAAGCCAAAACTGACTTTTCTTTATCCCAGAGCAAAATGCATCAGGGTGGAGCAGGACAGAGCGATCTAGGTGGACTTTTGCATATTAAGGAAGAGATTTAACAGAAAAAGGAAGATGGGGGAAAGCTATTGTTTTGGGTTAATTGCTGGGTGTCATCTTACAGGGGACCACATGAGATGCCAGGGATCAAACTTGGATCACCTGTGTGCGAAGTGAACACTGTACCGGCTGTACTATTTCTCTAGTCTCAAAATAGTACTTTCAAAATTACTTTTAGTAACAAACCGCTAGTAATGGAAATGGAAATATTTAAATTAGTGACAAGTAGGGGCCAGAGAAATAACACAGCTGCAGGGCGTTTGCCTTGCATGCGGCCAACGCAGGACGGACACCGGACGGACACCGGTTCAAATCCCAGCATCCCATATGGTTCCCTGTGCCTGCCAGAGCAGGCTTCTGAGCAGAGAGCCAGGAGTAACACCTGATTGCTGCTGGGTGTGGCCCAAAAACCAAAAACCAAAAAAAAAAAAAAAGAAAAAAAGTGACAAGTGATTTAACAGAAAGAACATAGAATCTATATAAAGAAAATTAGTATAAAAAGACATGGATTAATATCTGAATAAATGGTGAGATACATTATATTATTGAGTGGGAGATATATAATTAACATATAGATTCTCCAAATTGTTACATAATTTTTGTGATTTATTTTATTATTTTATTTATTTATTTATTTTGGTTTTTGGGTCACACCTAGCAGTGTTCAGGGGTTACTCCTGGCTCCACGCTCAGAACTCGCTCCTGGAAAGCTCGGGGGACCATGTGGGATGCCAGGATACGAACCAATGACCTTCTGCATGAAAGGCAAATGCCTTACCTCTATGCTATCTCTCCCGCCCCTATTTTATTTATTTATTTGAGGGTAAAACACATGTAATCTGGCAGTCTTCTACCTAGTATCGTGCTCACTGCCTGCCAGAACTCCCATTTTTATTGAGTACAGAGATCACCCCTGTATGGGGTATAAACACACCCAAGTTTACAAGTAAGACAATCTTTGGTAAAACCCAGTGGTAAACAAACATATAAAGAAACCAGGGATAAACTTTGCTTTAGGTAAAATAAGGTGCAGCCCAACACACTCCCCCCCTTTTTTTTTTGGTTTTTGGGTCACACCCAGCAGTGCTCAAGGGTTACTCCTGGCTCCATGCTCAGAAATTGCTCCTGGCAGGCATGGAGGACCATATGGGACACCGGGATTCGAACTGATGACCTTTTGCATGAAAGGCAAACGCCTTACCTCCATGCTATCTCCCGGGCCCCACACACTCCCTTTTTTGCTCAAAAAATTGAAGGGTACATAAGCCATGTTCTATTGTTTTCTGCTAGAGGCAGGGATCTCAGATCAGAATTAGCAAAAGTGATTATTTTACATAGACATAGTAAAAATTGGCTGCAATAGCATCAAATTTTAAACTGTATACATCATTCTCAAAACAATCAGCTTTTTTCATATCTTTTAACATCTCACAACACTTTTCATAGACTTCTCTAAACATAGACATTAGAACCTTTCTGCAGATACACTTAATTAGAAAATTCTTTAACATTCTTATACCAAGCCCAAGTCTAGAACATCTGGGTTCCTTTTCATAAACTTAATTCAATAAAAATCACAAGAACATTGTACAGAAATATACAGTTTGAAAATAAACTTGCTAAAACATTCTTATAATGAGCACTGTTTATAATAGTCTATAGGATCCAAGTTCCTTTTCCATCTACTTCTGTGGGCAAAGAGATCAGATCATGTTTTTCAGACATAGTATGAGAATAAATGACTACATAAGGTACACAATAAAATATCCTAGCAATTGGAGACCATTCACTAGGATAGCTGAGAACTTTTTTTTTTTTCTTTTTTTTCTTTTTATTTCTTAGCTGAGAACTTTTAAAACTAACAGCATTATGCATTTCCACGGAATTGTGCAAACTACTTTTAAAGCACTAAAGTTGGATATAAAATTTTCTGTTTGCAATGGGCTTTGAACAAAACAATTAAACCCATACAGATCAAACACAATTTAACCAGCAATATAGTGACCGATGAAAATAGGGTCAAAAGGTTAGCCTAAAAGAAAGTTAAGTTTTTGGAGATAACTCAGCTGTAGGAAGTTCTGAAAGCAGCTTCTGCTTTGTTGGTCTTCAGCTGCCTTGGATCCTCCATCTTCTCCATCATCACCTTCTATGTTAGGCTGCTGAGGTCTCTTTGATAAGCTGCTGCATATTAGGGGTCCGAGGTCCTCGCAAAAGGTGCCTCTGGTAGAGAAGAGATGGTAGATGGTGGCATTTGGGACTCTGCTCAGTCTTCAACTCTTTCCCCTTCACTGCCTGCTTCTGTCTCACCTGAGGGGGCCTCTGCCACCATAGGTGGTGGGCCAGCTGAGTGAGGCTGGGGGATGAATTGACAGAATCTATGTTGATTGGGAGCATATCTGCTACCTTTCCCTGGCATTTTGCCAGGTCCAGTTATCTTAGCAGCTTTTGGACCCCTCTCTCCTTTCACAACATCAAACTCCACAGTCTCCCCATCTCCAACGTTACACAGAAACTTCCTGCGATTGTTTCTCTTAATATCTGTCCAGTGAACAAAGGCATCTTCTTTGGTGTCATTTCTGTTGATAAATTCATAACCATTCTGAACATTGTACCATTTAACAGTGCCCAGTCCTTGGATTGCAATGCACTGACTTGCATACCTGACTCACTGCTTGGGGCGCTGGGCTTTCTCTGGATGAGACATTTTCAGACTCTGCATCTGCAGAGATGGTAACTGGTTCATCATTCTTGAGAGATGGGAGTCTCTCTGGTTTAGTGTCAGTAGTCAACAATAAATTATCAGCCCTGGGAAAGCCTTAGATCGAGAACTCATCACCACGGAAAGCACTCTTCCCCTATTGTGGCATGTATGCAGGAGAATCTCTAGGGAGCGTGGCACGTAGAGTCCAGAGAAAGAAATGCAGATAGATGGACCAGAGCAACATGAAGCCATTCAGAACAGGAGCCATGTTTACTGATGTTCCAGTGAAAGACACAGCACAATCAATCCAGCACAAGGGGACTTTCATGGTGAGGTGATAACCCACCAAAAGGTCATCCCTCACCATCGATACAGTCTTCTTCTTAGGTCTAGGACTCAAGTCAGTCCAGATTTCGGGTGCCAGTTGTTGAATCACCCCATGCACTGTGTCTCTAAGTCCAGGTTAATGAGTCTGAATCAGGGTCGCACAAGAAACAACCCAGACCAGGTTGAGGGTGAAACACATGTAGTCTGACAGTCTTCTACCTAGTATTGGAATTTTTTGCAATTTAATTAAAAAATATTTTCCTTTTTTTTTTGTTTTTGGGCCACACCCAGTGACGCTCAGGGGTTACTACTGGCTATTCGCTCAGAAGTCGCTCCTGGCAGGCACAGGGGACCATATGGGGAACCGG
>PVKC010024075.1:0-17046 GCA_004027635.1 Crocidura indochinensis | reverse complement strand
GTCAATCACATATAAGGCAAGTGCCTTACCCACTGTATTATCTCGCTGGATCCACCTATAAACTTCTGGTACACTCTCCTCAATTCCAGAAGTCTGAGAAATTGTGCTTAGATCTGCTCAATGGTAGCTCCTGGGGCCAGACTGGGATAATAGTTTGATCTTATAAAACAAGGGCTAGACACATATGCAAGTAATTTAACTTACAAACAATAGTAGTTTGCTGAAAAATGTACAAGGCTGTTCATGTGGTGTCTTTCTGCAGGGATCCATTTCTTGTAAAGATTTTTATGGATTTCATGAGAAAGTCTCCAATTGTACTGCTCTATCTCTGGAGGAGAGCTTTCTTTCCTGGTTCTAGACCTATAGCAGCCAGACAAGCATTCACACTTGGTTTTAGTATGATTTCTGTCTCTTCTAAGAGGGGGACAGCTCTAACTCAATTATTATAGGTGACCAGTGAGGCTTATACTTGTAGGTCCCGAAAATCTTTAAATTGAGGTATTTGGAGGAGGGAGAGGTTTAAGTCACACCCTATTGTTCTCAGGCTATACTCCTGGTTCTGTACTCAGGAATCATTTCTGGCCAGCCTTGGAAGACCAAACAAGGTGCCAGGAATCAACCTGAGTCACCAGTATGCAAAATGTCTTACCCACTGTACTATTTCTCTGGCTTTGTAAATTGAGTTTTTAAAATGCTTCTTCCATAAGGTGTCCAAGGAACAACAGACTTAGGAGTCTTACAAGACAAAAGTTTAAGTCTCTTAGTAATCATCACAGCTGCTCACGGGAGGGCAGTCTTGTAATTTAAGATTAATGCTATGCCATGTGTAAAATAATATCTCCTGGGGGATAAAATTTCCCCCAACTTCTGTTCAGGTTTTAGTGGCTACTGTCAAAAGACATCTGTAATTTCTTGGCTCTGATGGGAGGAGGGTTGTGCATTTCTCTTTTTTCATCCTCTGTGTCACAAATAATGATAGTAGCACAATCCCTGGTCTGTGAAGGAAATGAAACCCCTTACTTTGGAGCTTTAATCTAGGAGGCAGGTTTCAGTTTTGGCATTGTTTAGTGGCCTAATGAGGTTCTTCCAAGGATGGAAAAGCCATTATTGCTCTTCATGACATAAAGTCAATACTGAGACAAAACTAAGACCTGGGAAAAGAGTTTTTTGTTTTGTTTTGGTTTTGGTTTTTGGGTCACACCCGGCAGTGCTCAGGGGTTACTCCTTGGCTCTATGTTCAAAAATCGCTCCTGGTAGGCCAAGGGGACCATATGAGATTCTGGGATTCAAACCACTGACCTTCTGCATCAAAGGCAAACACCTTTCCTCCATGCTATCTCTCCAGCCCTGGGAAAAGATTCTTGATGTCATCTTCTGAGAGGCGAAATCTAGAATTAGAAATAGATTGCTAATGACATCTTTTGAGTCCCTGGATACAGCCAAGCCTGAGGTAGATACTCTGAGTTAGTTTTCTTACTTGATCTAATGAAGTTGCTTGTAGGTGTAAGTCAATTTGATTTGTGTTTTGTCATTTGCAACAGATAACATCCTGTTCATTGGTGAATGCACAAGACCTAACACATAGATGGAATTCAGCAAATAGTTGTAGTTTCCTCACAATTTTTATTTGGTTGAATACACTGATCCCATATCTCTTCCTCTCTCTTACATACACATACACAAACACACATGCATTGCATACACTTTTTTTTCAGTGAAGAAATGATCTGAAACTATCAGGTGACAAGCAATTTTATTTTGCAAAACAATCACTATACAGCAACAAATACATTTGCAAATTTTGATTGAAAAACATGAACTAACTACAACCAGTCATTGAAGAAATGCCTTCCTATGATAACAGGCTCTAGAATTATCAGAAGAAAGAACCCCCCCCCCCACAGATTTGTAGTGGCATGTTGGAACCGTGGAATCCCAGCATACAGAGTATACTTTTTGTTGAATTTTTTTTCTTTTTGCTAAAGTTGAAATAGATTTCTATAATTTATTGACATTTTAGAGTTTAAAAATAATTTGTTTCCTGCAAAAAATCTTGGCCTCAACCTACACACACAGCTTTCTTAGGTATAAAAAAAACCCACCTAATCAATGCTGATTTTAGCATATCTATCTCTAAAATAATGTCTAAACCTAAACTTGAAGCCATGAATTTACCATTTTAGGGTGTGGGGGAGATCTTGAATCCATTACAGTTGATTTTCTTCCTTTTTGTCACATAAATAATAGGAGCAAAATAAATACCAGTTTCAGCTTCTATCAGAATTCTGCATTGAGATAAATTATTTCTTAATAGAGACATGGCTATAGAATGGGTTGATAACATGACTGTCGATTATGCTGATGATATTTCCTGATACATTACTATTAAACTGTGTGGAGAAGATCATGACTGCATGAGTATATGGTTCTACTTAACAAAATTCTTTTTCACTGCCATCAGCCAAACCTTGTTGGTAGTACACAGGTGTCTTGCTTGTGGGTGGGACTGCAACCCCTGTCCTGCTAAAAGTCAGCAGGAGAATCCAGAGAGAGTTGGTTCCTAAGTGAACAAGGCCTTTGAAACTCATCAAAACTCGGATCTTTCCTGCTTCATTGTAAGGTGCCCAATTTCTGGTTGCAGGAGACCCAGAGTGTGGGAGTTCCATGAAAAACTTGACCTTTTAACTCTTTTCAGTTCTGGATTACTTATGTTTTCTTAAACAGTTTCTCAAAGGCTAAAGCCAAAGAGAAACTGGCATTGATAGATCTAGAATTAAAACAATAAAGCCTTAATTTCTAGATCAGCGTATGGATGCCCCACAAGAGTGGTGTTCAAAAAGCTTGATTTGTGTCATTAATCTTAAGAGTAAAAGTAAGATAGGTTCCATCCCATATCCCCACAAGAAGATTTTGGTCTGTGTTCTCTCTTTACACTGTTAGTTTCTTTTAGTAACTATAACAAGAAACCACATTTTCAATTAAAGTAAGAGTATTTTACTTGTAATAATTTACAATGAGAGGAAATAAATGTTTTAATGCCATATGTAATAATTAATTTTATTTTGGACACATATTTCTAAGAATATTAATTTTAATATTTAATGTCTACTTATTTTTTAATTTTTTATTCCAATTGAAAGAAAAACTTTTTCCACTGGCTTACTATTCTCATCAGCTATAAGTCCTTTCTTGAGAACTTTAGTTACTAACATTATCATGCTTGTAAGAAAATACTATCATTCTCCACACAGCTTTTTTCTGTTTTCTAATGCATTTCCAGGAAAGCTGATTAATAAAATACCCAGATTGGTCAAATCAAGCCTCAAAGAAATTTTTTGGTAGAACATAGAACATTTTTAGATTTACTGAGCAGTTTCTAACTTCTTACGTCTTGTATAAAATAACTGATTTATAGAGTTTGGGACTTGTCTGTCTCTGTGAAACTTTATTTGAAAAGAATGATATCTATTTGCTCTGAGAGGTAAAAATCACATTGATTACACTATCCAGGGATCACAGAATCGCATCTATGCCTCTCAGCTTTTGCATCTTTTAGTTCTTAGATGCTTTAAAACTTCTTGTTGCCTCATTCCATGCTTATCTTCCCCATTTTCTAATTTTACTTTTACCTACAGTTTTGCTTTTAGCTTTCCAGATCTAGCCCTATCTCAGGGCTGGAAAATGTACAGAGAACATTCTAAAATGCATCTAGCCAGCCTAATTTTGGCCATTTGCTATCTCATTGCTTGCGCAGACATCTGAGTTGAATGATTAATACAGCTCTAAATGTACTTATATTTGGTCATATCTTTACAAAGAGTGTAATGTTGGAATCCCTAAAAAAATCAATTTGAATATCTATATCTCAATCTTTTGTGACTACAGGGAGATAGTTTTGGTCAGGGAGATACCTCATGGGTTGGAGCAAAACTTTGAGTAGAAAATTTCAATCTCTGGCACCATGTGATCCCCCAGACACTGCTTGTAATGGCCTCCAAACACCAAGCAGAAAGTAGATCTCAGCACTGCCAGGTTGGCACATCAAAAAACTAAACAAAACAAAACAAAAAAACAAACAAACAACCTATTTTCTTCGCTTTCAAATTAAGAGATCTTTACTTTGTGTAAGGAAGCAGAACATCTTCCATCAGTTAATTGACAGGTTCTATTTGAAAGAATAAAATAAAAAGTCTTGAATCCCTATTGGTTTCAACTTTAGCAAATAAAGAAAAAAGACAAAGAAATCTGAAGAACTGTTTCATGAATGATTACAGGAATAAAATGCAAATTGTTTTGTGATTAAAAATAAGTTAAGACCATAATCTTAAAACTAACAATCTGTAAACCCTTTATGTATAACTGGATCCATCCCCACAAACTCCATGTTGGTGAAAGCAAAGAAAAATAATTTTTTCTAGCATCACGGGAGAGACTTGTATCTGGCACTAAAACAGGGTTACAGCTTTGAGTTGTTACAGAAAGCAACTTCATGCTCAAACTTTTTGTCTTTTTTCATGTATTTTTATTTTAAATAGGGAAAGAACCCTGCTAACATCTACTTTCACATACCTAAAATTGCAACACCAAAGGGTGCAGGAGACACAGATACTGTGAATAAGGAAGTATAATATTCAAGTATATGAGGAAGTATCACAAATGGCCACAGAGAAATATATATATTTATATCTATAATACTGTATCAAACAGATGGAAATGGGGGGTATGAAACTGGTAGTGTGGACACAAATCTAGCTGATCAACTGACATTCTAATCAGACATGATTCCATCCTAACGAGTGCTTCATTCCTAAGAGATGCACTTGTATATCACTTCCTCAACCACAGCTCAAATGCTTCAGGATTAGTTTTTACTTAGTTAAATAATTTATTGGACTGATTTATACTCTGCAATAATTATCCAGGTCCCAAATGTTAATAACTTAATGGAATCTTTCTTCCCATTTATACAAAATAACACTTTAAAAAAACTTATTTCTTACATGTTCTTCCCATCCTGCAATCAGACTCCTTAATTGGATTGAACCTGCTGTTAAGTTACAATGGGCAAAATGTAGTTTTTCACCCAGGAATAGAATAATGAAATGAATAGCTTGGATTTTTAACAAGGCCTTTTGGAATGTAGTGGATAGCCTTCAGGCACATGAAAGGTAAAAATGCAATTATTTAAAATAATAATATTCCATGCAAAACAGAGCAGAACAAAAATAATTGTCTGATTGTACTCATGTAAAGCCAGTGTCTTCCTGTTGCAAATGGAAATCAAGTCAGTTTCTGCATATACTAATCATTTGTCTTTATAAAATTGTAACAATGACTACAGTTTGGGAATGAGATTATTTATTTTATGGTTTTTAAAGGATGAAAATAACACCTGCTCGGAGCCCACTCCTGCCAAGAGCTCATGCCTAAATATTATAAGAATGCTAAATGAATGGGAAGTGTTCACAAGCCCTGCTTAGCAAGCGCCGCAGTGACATCCTCAGCCAAAGTAGCAAGCTGAGGAGATTCGAGCAGGTTGATGCTTCCAGAAGAGGAGACATTGCTGAGTCGCCGGGGGGATGCTACGCTGGATCTGCCCGGGGACTGGGTAATGATCTCAGCTCCGTGGTCTACGCGGGCCTTTGCATGCTCTCGGAAGTTTAGCTTTTGGCTGTCAATCTGTTCAAAACAAGTATCAGTGTTCATTGAAGTATCTTGACTGGCTCTCTCTATATATATATTTCTGTATATCTCAGAACTGATACTAATAACACTTCTATTCCATTCAATCATCTCCCATATATTAATACTTTTGCTTTGAAGTCCATTTTGATGAAGAGTTTGGGGCCAGAGAGTTAGCATGGAGGTAAGGCATTTGAAGAAGGTGGGCGGTTCAAATCCCGGCAACCCATATAGTCCCCCGAACCAGCCAGGAGCGATTTCTGAGCATAGAGCCAGGAATAACCCCTGAGTGCTGCCGGGTGTGACCCAAAAACAAAAACAAAAACAAAAAGTTTAACAGAATGATTAAAAAAAAAAAAAGGATGAAGATTGACTATGTCCTTGATACATACCTTGACATTACCACCTCCAGGTACATGATGAGCATTGTCAAGTGAGCCCACTTTAGCTTGGGCCTTTTCTTTGAAATCCAGTTTTACACTCTCAATTTTCACACGCCCACCACCTATAAGAGGAATAACACTTATGAGTGTCTAATTAAAATTAAAACTTATATTTGAGGTAATATTTTCTTCCAAATGTTAATAGTAAATTGATCTTCAGAAACTACAGCTGATTAACTCAGCTATCTTTCTGACCACAGAAATAATAAAAGAATATTTCAAAATTTCTTCCCTATATTATTTTCTTTGAAGTTTCCAAGATAATGACACTCTTTTAGTATTGGTTTGTGAATTACTATGTATACCTTTTTTGTCTTCCCAAATTTTATATCAGAAGGTATTTTTCTTCCCTATGTAACAAAATAACAATGAAAATATCCTATTAATCCTTCATGAAACTTGAAATATTCAGTCTATTATTCTAATGGAACAAATTAAAATGAAGCTCTTCTTTACTTTTCCTTATGATAATACTATAAGGTAACTTGTCCAAAGTACAGTTAGTCCAGAAATGATGCACAATTGAATACATTTTGAATAGAGTACTTCAATCTATGGTGCCATGTGATCCTCCAGACTCTACCTGTAATGGCCTCCAAATACCAAGCACAAGAGTAATATTTTCATTTGTATTTTTGGGGGAGCTGTTTCCATCAGTAATTAGGTTTTATTCTTGGTATGCACTCAGGAATTACTTCTGGAGATGCTTGGGAGTGCCTGAGATCAAACCCAGTTTAGTCATAAGTAAAGCAAATGTCAAAACTTCTATATTACTGCTCTGGTCCCTCACTTTTCAATTTTCAATGTTGACAACATGTTGAGTCTGTTGAGTTGGAGATTAATTGTCTATGACTATTAAGCTTTAAGAATATTCATTTATAGAATGCCAGTGTTGAATACAGGCAAGAGGTGGGGGAGGAGAGTGAGGGCATTGGTGGTGGGAATATTGCACTGGGGAAGGATTTTTTGATATAACTAACACCCAACTACAAACATGCCTATAATCATGGTGTTAAAGATATTAAAAAATAAGAGGCAACAAAAAATTAAAAAATTAGCAATGAAACTAAAGGAAATATCAGAATATATCCTTAATAGAGTCTTATACAGATATAAGGGGATTTTATAATACTTATTGAAGAATAATAAGAGAGATTTTAATAATACAATTTTTTGAAATGATTACTAGTCTGAAACCTAAGGGCATGCTGATGAATGAGGTTGTCAGTTGTCACCCTACATTTTGGTCTCCCATTTTCTGTACAACTTTCTCTACTTTGTGAACATTGACTGATCTAAACTGAGTAGGTCTTTTTATCAAGTCTGTCCATAAGCACTTTTCAATGTCTCCCGATAGCTTAAACCTGAAAAAATATTGAATTAGACTCCTTTATCCACTCCACCAAAGAGGTTTGCTTTCATTTTCATTAGCATCTTCATTTGGGTTATTTGTATTTTCTGAAAGACCATAGTAATTTATGTGACTTCCTATAATCACTGTATCTTTTGGGATTTTTGTTGTGGTAAAATGACCAAAGGAACTGTACTGAAATAAGTAAAATATTTACCCCACAAATTTTGGTCTTCTTACTCTTTTTTTTTTTTTGGGTCACACCCGGCAGTGCTCAGGGGTTACTCCTGGCTCCATGCTCAGAAATTGCTCCTGGCAGGCACGGGGGACCATTTGGGGCACCGGGATTCGAACCGATGACCTTTTGCATGAAAGGCAAACGCCTTACCTCCATGCTATCTTCCGGGCCCCAAGTCTTCTTACTCTTTATGTAACCTTTCATATCAAAGGGAAATTTCACTAAGAATTCATATCTAGGGACTGGAGAGATAGCACGATGGAAAGGCATTTGCCTTGCATGCAATCCATCCAGGACCAATGGTGGTTCGAATCCTGACATCCAATATAGTCCTCCATGCCTGCCAGAAGTGATTTCTGAGCACAGAGCCTGGAGTAAACCCTGAGTGCCACCGAGTGTGACCCAAAAACCAAAAAAAAAATTCATATCTATTAAGTCACATGGCATTTTATTCATGTAATATTTAGATATTTATATCAATGTCCAGATACTGACCCAGTAGTATACTAAAATTATATGGCATAACTGGATCATATTTTGAAGAAAAATCCATTCATTTTTCAATTTTATGAATGCTTAGAGTACCATGATGCTATTTCACTCATCCTTAGAGAAAATAGATAGCTGTCTTTCTCTCAAAATAGCATTACTTCAGAAAGTTTCATTCTTTCAGCAATATCTAGCAATGTGGACATCACAAATTAATAGTGACGGTGATAGTATAATTCATAAAACATACTTGAATTAGAGCAAGAGTGGGGAATATCTAGCCTGCTGGTCTTCTCACTGATGGCCCACCCCTATTTATTTTTACTATATGACTTATGAATAAATATCTAAATTAAAGTTTGGAGCATGTTAATTTTTTTCAACTATATAAACTTAATCCCCAGGGATCTTATTTTTATACTTTTTTGTAAATTCTGATCTGATAAAAACTCTCTTCTTAACCTTTTTTCCTGATTATATATTGTATAAGTAAAGCCCTGTTAAATTTTTGTTAAATTGTATTCTGAAAGGAAAAGGAAAATAATATAATAAAGATCTCGAGTATATTTACAACAGAAAACATAAGAAGTATATTTCTGTTGGAGCTTAATTGAATTAAAAAATTCTGTGTAAATGTTAGAGAAGCACTTTTGAAATCAGAGATAAAATTCTTATATGATAAAAAATTTATGGATTCATCTTGTGAAAGACTAAACTCTCTTTAGGGAGAGGAAATGCCCAATAATATTTAGGACTACACTCTTCTTTGTTTTGGAGTGGGGAGAATTCCCAGTGGTATTCAGCATTCATTGGACACTCCAAGTAATAGTTGGTCCTTCTCCATGGGCTTAAGGGTTTGGTGCAAAAATGATAGGGTTTAGTAGTGTTATATCCAATGGTGCTTGTAGATTCTAAGGACTCAACATAAGGCCTTTAAATGTAAAGCATTCCCCCATTCCTGTTTTGAGCTATCTTCCTTACTAAGACAATAATTTTGATAAAGTCTCATTTGTCCTAGAGTAGGGCCTGCAAGACCAGATATTTCCATTAGTCTCCAAGTGTTAAATGGTCTTGATTATTTTCTCCTAAAATATTTAATATTTTAAATTAATTTTGGAAAATTCTTGCTCTTGTCAAGGGCTATTATGCTAACATTTAATTGCATATTTAGCCATTTGATTCAATGTTACATAGGAGTCACATTTAGAAACAAGTTTAACCATAGTGTCTAAAATGAAAATGGAAGAGTGAGAAAAAGAGAGAGAGCAGGAAAGAGATAAATATTGCCAAGGAGGCAGGCTGAAGGGAGGACAGTGGTGTGGGCAAGAGGGAAAAGGAATATTGGTGGTGAGAAGGATTTTGAATAAGATATGACTGAAACCCAATTATGAACAACTTTGTAACTGTGTATCTCATGAAAATTCAATTAAATAATTTGCAAACAAAGAAATAAGTTTAAATCTATATTTATGACAATAGTATTTTTAAGAGCACAGGTGAATATGATTTAAGGCATACTTGGATTATACTCAGATTATCTCTTACTTGGCTAAATCAAGATGACAAGACTAGATTGTTAAAATTAACTGTGTTTCTATACTTCTATGGAAGAAAAAACTGTGTCAAAATATTCTCAAGAATTTTATAAATACATATTGCATAAATATTAAATAGTATTACATTTTATATTCATAATTTACAATATACATAACATTCAATATTAAAATTAAGATTCATAACATGTAGGATTCACACTTTTTGAAGAGAAAAATTCCCTGCATGTATGAATATAAATTCTACTTTGGAACACTAATCCATGAGATATATTAAAAAACCACAAATGATCTTTGGTCAAATAAAATGGGTAAGCATTACTTTCTGTTTAGTATTTACAGAGTATATTAACATACTAAAATATATGGAAAGTTGTTCAAACTTCTTTAGCTTGGCTTGAGCACACTACTCTTCGCACATAATGTAGAAAAACAAATTAATGAAAAACCTTTGGAAATACTTGTTTTATGTGAATATATATGAATATCAATATGAATATCAATATGTATTTAAATATATGTAGATAGCTCCATTAATATTTTATAACATGTGATAAATTCATCTTATGTACCACTTAGAATTTTAGCTGACTATATGATATGTGGCCCCTTTGTTAACTGGGCTCACCTGTCCAGAGTATGATACTTTGAAATTTCTGATTAACCTAACTTTGTGTATATAATACAAATGTGAGGTATGAGTATTTGAACAATTCTTCAATAATCAGCTTGTAATGTATTCTTTTTTAAGTTATTAATAAAATAATACTCTACCTGGTCTGTGGCGGATATTCTTCAAAGAGCCACATTTTGAAGTCACATGGCTTAGATCTATCTTCTTGGTAACAATCTGTACCTGTTTGAACCATACAAAATATACTTAAAATAGTCTAGACATGGACAATCTCCCCCAATCATATATAAAATCTAGAAGTATATTCATGCTTAAAACGTACTACAACATATTTAGAACCCACACTGAAGCACATACACACAGAGAAACATAATTTTTCATGTTTTCCTATGTGTTTCGAATGGGAAGAAGCTCATAAGTCAAAGATAATCTTAGAACAAATGATTTTTCTAATAGAAAGATCATGCCACAAGAGGTAGAAAAATTTGGATTAATAAGGCAAGCTTCTACTCAGAGAATTGAAGCATAATATGTTAAACCCTGTCATGAGTAAAGAGCCAAGTGAAGAGAAAAATCATCCTTTAGAAAGAAATATTTTTACATAAAATGATCAATATTACTTGTAGATAAAAGACCATCATATTATGATAAAAGAAATTGCTAAACACATGTTTCAAAATATTCTTGTCATGCCTTAGATAAAAAGAATTTCTCCAGAAATCATAAAATAATGGCAATGTTTTTAAAACTATTTTTTTTTCTTTAGTAAGGTTGTGTCATCCTGAAATCTCTGAAAAAGTGCTTTTCCAAATCAGGTCCATTGTCTACTCACTTCATAAATGCATGCAAATTTCTGAGATATTGTGAAAAAAAACACCACATATTTGCAAGGATTCTATATGAAAAACTCATTCTTTACTGGAAGAAAAAATTTAAGAATATTATTTTTGAGTTTTTGAGTATTATTTTAACCCCAAGTAAAGATCATTGTTTTAAGTTATCCATTTCAACTTAAGTATTTCAAGCCATCTGTGATTTGTAAGGTCCTTTCAATTACTCTCAAGTTATAGGCCTGTTAAGTCTATATTATAATTCCATCAAGTTTTTTGTTTTTTTTACCAGGACTAAAACTGCTTCATTGAGAATATATGAGATGTTCCCTTTAGAGAAAGGGCCAGGGTGTGTATGTTTCTGATCCACATCTGGCAGTGCTCAAGAACAACTTCTGGTGATGCTTCGAGGACCATATCTGATGTTAAGAACTGAACCTTGGTTAGTTTCATGCTTTAACATTTTGCATCAAGGGTCTTAACTTTTGTATTACCTCTCCAGTCCAAACATGTTGGTGCAAACATTACTCTCAGGTTTGCTGAAGGATCCTTGAGGAAACCCAGAAAAATGCTGTGAACTTTCGTAAAGTTACTTTTAGCAGGTGACAGCTACTGGCTGATAAAAATAGTTTTCATTTCTTTTCATTACCCAGTTGAAGAACAAGAAGTCAAGAGCTATTAGTAGGATGATTATTATGAAAATTACTTGATATACAGATGACTGAAATATGAAACTGGACCAAAGTTATCAGAAAATGGATAGCACAGTTCACACTTTCAGTCATTTATAATATATGAAGAACCACGCTTACTTGAGTTTAAGTTTGTCTCTTTCAATGCTGCCTCAGCTACTAGGAAACATGGATTTGATCTGTTTCATACTCTCATGGGATATTATTTCCACTCAATTCAAAATACAGGAAAAAACTAATTAAGGCAAAGTATATCCCTAGGACTTAATGTTTTTCCTCTGAATTACAGATGATCTTTGCTTCACCAGTTTTGTGTTATTCCAACTGATATCCTGATACTCTTAAATAATGAACCATTTTGGATTCTTTCAAGTGTATCAGTTTCTGCCTCAAGAGTAATTAAAATTGAGCTGGGAATGTGTGGTCCAGAAAACTGTCAGCATTTCAAGACCACATGAAAAATACCTGAGTCCAATGACCCCATATTGTATCTCTCTAAGAAAAAAGGTGGGCTTGTCATTACCCTATAAGTCAAGGGAAATTAATTAAAATTTTCTTCCTGTACTGCAATCAAGAAATTCAATGATCATTGTATAAGAAAATATGTGAAGCGTTTCACCAAAATTGCACATCTGACAGGTCCCCAAACCAGAGGTACAGGTGGAGCAGCAAGAAGCAGGAAAGTGTGATGGTAGTGAGGCAGGAGAGGAAACAGTCTGTGCAGGTGGCTCCAATCAGAACAGCTTTCTACAAAACATTTCTACAAATATTTCTACTTACATTTCCGCCCCCAGCAGAATGTTTGATGTTATCCTTGGAACCACATCTGGACTGAACCTTGCTAAAATCAATCTTCTTGTTTAAAATTCTAACCTAAAAGGAATTGGAGGTAACTTCACTGCATTTTTTTTTAATTTAGCAGGTAGGTCAAAGGAAACCAGAAGGGGCCAGAGATATAGCATGGAGGTAAGGCGTTTGCCTTTCATGCAGAAAGTCATTGGTTCACATCCTGACACCCCATATGGTCCCCTGAGCCTGCCAGGAGTGATTTCTGAGCATGGAGCCAGGAGTAACCCCTGAGCACTGCCGGATGTGATCCATAAACCAAAATAAATAAATAAATAAATAAATAAGGAAATCAGAACGGTAGTATCAAAAAACTTTCAGATTCTCTTGCATGCATTTAAGAGGGAAAAACTAAAACTGGGACGAAAGAACAGATCTACCATATAAAATATAAGCCCTTATTCCTGGGCATTTCCAGAGTGAAATAGATATTAAATATCCCAGTTGTAGGCAGACTTAATCTGGAAAAAATTAGAGATATAGAAAAATTTATCTCATATTTCTGCACATTTTTAAAATAAAATTAAGGAGGAAAAAGTTTAAAAAGGATCAGGGCCAGAGGCCGAGTGGTCTTAGGTACATTGGAGATAAAAAAGGACAGAACTGGGGCCAGGTGGTGGCGCTGGAGGTAAGGTGCCTGCCTTGCCTTGTGCTAACCTAGGACGGACCTTGGTTCGATCCCCCGGTTCCCCATATGGTCCCCGGTGCCTGCCAGGAGCGACTTCTGAGCAAATAGCCAGGAGTAACCCCTGAGCGTCACCGGGTGTGGCCCAAAAACAAACAAAAAAAACCAAAACAAAACAAAAAAAACCAAAAAACAAAAACAAAAAAACAAAACAAAAAAAAGGACAGAACTAAATATCCAAGCCAAAGTCAACAATAAAAGAATCAAGAGACAGGCACAAACTTTAATGATCTAAACTTAAATGGGCCTGTTATACTGGCAGGCCAGGGGACAAAGGGTGGTGGTAGAGGATGCACTCTGACAACATTGGTGGACAAAGGGCAACACTGGTGATGGGAATGGTTCTGATTCATTGTATGCCTGAAATTCAACTCTGAAGGACATGTAAATCACAATTGTTTCAATGCAATAAAATTTACAAAATAAAAGAAACATTTGAATCTTGTTGAGAGGGCAATACTAATTTTAGGTCTTTTTTTTGTTTGTTTTTGGGGGGCCACACCCATTTGACACTCAGGGGTTACTCCTGGCTATGTGCTCAGAAATCACTCCTGGCTTTGGGGGACCATATGGGACCCTGTGAGATGGAACCGTAGTCCTTCCTAGGCTAGTGCTTGAAAGGCAGACACCTTACCTCTAGCACCACCGGCTCTAGGTCTTTGATAGAGCACTACGAAAGGTAGAATAATTTAGGTAAGTGCAATTTTATGCAATATACCAGAGCCCCACCTGCCATGATCTCATCAGTCATCATAGATAGAAATCTCATGGTACTGATGTGATAGTACAGTGGTAGGTTGTTTGCTTTGCATGCTGCTGACCCAGGATGGACCTGGTCCCTAGAGCCTGCCAAGAGTGATTTCTGAGCACAGAGCCAGGCGTAACCACCCTGAGAGTCATGAGGTGTGGCAAAACAAAAACAAAAACCAAAAACCAAAAAAGAAATATCTCCACATACACTTGAGTTTTGTATTGGCCATACAAGTAGGTTTCACATTGGGTCTAGCTGAATGTTAGTGAGGTGAGGGACTCATTCATCTTTGATTTAGTGAACTGATAGTCATGTAGAGACCGTCTAGGCAGACCTTAGTTGTCTCAGATTATTTGAAGTTAGGTATTGTACTTTTATTTACAGGAAGTCTAGTATTAATCTTCAAGACAATAGTAAGTCCATAAGGATATTATTGCTTTGGTATTGTGTAATGATAAAAGCAGTAACTCTTATGGTTGTGCCCTTTGAATTTTACATAATTTAAAGACAGATAAGATGTCAACATAGAAATATTTTTGTTATTATTTTAATTTTACTTCAGCATTACTATATCTTTCTCCACTTCCTGTCTAAAAACTACACACAAACCATGTCCTCTCAATATCATAGGGGACAATTCATCCTCTTAAATAGTAAAAAGGCAAGAAAATGTATTCAAGATTTATAATCCTAGATATTCAAGAATAGAATCACATTTCTTGGTATTTGGAAAGGAGTGAAAATAAAGGGGACATGACATCCTATTTTTAACAAGATAAAATTTAACTTTCTGTGGCTGCCTAATTTTAACAAGATAGCTTGTCCCAACAGGAAAACATAATTGACAGTTTCACTGGCAGTCCAAGGGACTTGCTTCTTGTCAAAATCTGAATTTGAAAGATAGTGATGATTGACTCACTCTTAAGAAAAAATAAGAATCCCAATTAAAAAAAAGAGGAAATCAAAGTTGTTACTTAATAATAAATGTAGTTACACTGTATCATAGAGACTATAGAAGCAGAAGATGGGTAAGTGCCATTACATTTCAAGTTTCATAAATTATTTATATGAAGAAAATAATTTTGATTTATAATTCCTAACAGCAACACTTTAAAGTATTCTCTACAAGGATTAATTATTTTTACAATGAGGTAAATACTGTCACTTTCTTTATCTTTAAGGATATACTGTGGCTCATATTTCACTTACAAATTTTTAATCCAGATAGCATTACAGCACCAATCAAGTGACTCATTATCAAGTGATCAAAAGCCAAATGTTAAATCTGATTCATCTGTGGCAGAAATGGAATTCCAAATTCAGTTGCATGAATCTGTTTGACATTAACATTTAATCAACTGTTTGGCAATTTTTCATGATTTCCAAAATAATGATTCAAACTCAAAAAGGGGGCAGCACATATTAACAGCATTATCTCGAGCTTTTAAGTATTAAAATTTGAAACTGACCAGCAAACTTATTTTTTATTTTCCTTAGACTTTCTAGAGAGTCATAGTTTTTCTTTGATAAGGGCCTGGTGATTGAATTCAAACCCAAGGCCCTACACAGGCAGAGCAAATGTGCTTTATAACCAACTCCCTCCCCAGCTCAACTCCCCATCTGCACCATAGCTCAGAGAAGGCTTCCCAATGAAACAAGTAGCTGGCCCTTTTCTATTTGTCATATAATTCCTCAAGTCAGTGTATAAGAGTATATAATGTGAAGCAGATATTTGAGATATATTGTCATGTTAATTAATATAGTCTCACATTTTCAATACTTCATAGAAATGGGTTGTTTTTATGTAAAATAAGGCAAAATATGGCATCTGTCTTGTTTGATGATTAAGTGGTCTAAAACAAAATCATTTTGGATAGTGGAATATTAATGCTCACATTAATATTCAGTTAGATTCTTGTTCTAGCTTGACAACATGTGCATTTGAGTGCCACCTACACTGTGACTCACATTCACGGTTTAACAACTGAAGATCTCTAGGGACCATATAGAAATAATTAACACCATAATGTTAATTCTGCAAATAGCAGAAGTGCTCAGAAACCATCCCATTAATAGAAATATGGCTACAAAGAATAAGTCTTTATTTCAGATTATTTTTGTAATCAGAGTCCAGTTCTTCGACTCTGGACTTAAATAAAAATGACTTTCATCAGGAAGTAATTTTCAATACACCCTGTTATGTTAAAAGCCCATGCCAAGAGAAAATATTTTAATGCCTTAGGAAAATAATCTTTGATTTGACATATACTAATTTTTCTACATCAAGATATAGAGGAAAAATGTTTCAAAACACTACTTATAATTATCTCTTAAAGCATTTTAATATTTGATAATCCAACTTTATTTGCAGAAAAAAGTTGCAGTACAACAAATTTTTCTCCTGTATATTTACCCTATGCTCTGCATAGTGATAATATTGCTAAAATCCCTTGTTCTTACTAAATGTGTCTGCTCTCAACCCCCAAAGTTAGTTAGGCAATGGGACTCTTAGCAACTCTGACTTTTTGCTTTTGTTTGTTTTGGGGGCACATCCAGCAGGGCTCTTAGGCATCAATTCCTGGGTGGGAGGGGGCTAGTATATAGAGTGGCAGGTATAAAGTCTGGGTCAGCCATATTCAAGCAAGTGGACTGTACTATTTCTCTGGTTCAAGCGACTTTGATTTTTTGTTTGTTTGGTTTTTGGACCACACCCGGTGACGCTCAGGGGTTACTCCTGGCTATGTGCTCAGAAGTCGCTCCTGGCTTGGGGGACCATATGGGAAACCGGGGGATCGAACTGCGGTCTGTCCTAGGCTAGCGCAGGCAAGGCAGGCACCTTACCTCCAGCACAT
>PVKC010024074.1:0-17025 GCA_004027635.1 Crocidura indochinensis | reverse complement strand
ATAGTAAGAGCAGAAAATGGCTCTTGCAATTAAATTACCATATTTTCCGATGTATAAGACGACTTTTGAAACAAAAAAAAGTCAACTGAAAAACGGGGGGTCGTCTTATATGAAGAGTATATCCCAAAAAATGTTTCAATATGCCGCTAAACGAAAATTGTTTGAATATTGCCACAAAACGAATTTTCCAACTTGATTCTACACCAATCACTGCAAGGCCGCTCTACTGCCTCTCTAACTCGGCCAATCCACAAGCAGGCTTTTGGTGCATGCAAATTAGACAATGTTCTGGACCCGAATCTATACTGTCAAAAGCCTGCTCAAATGGGCCAGATTCAGAGAGGAACTCTATTACAGTATACCCTTTGAACCTTTGCTTGATGTGATTGGCTCACTGTGGTACATGAGCACAGGAACACATGCAGCACATGCAGCACATGCAGCACAGGAACGTTCTGTCTGATACAGCAAATATAGGCCTAAACCTATGTTTTAATTGCAAAACTTAGGGGGTCGTCTTATACGCCCAATCGTCTTATATGCCCGAAAATACGGTACTTGCCATGCATATGTAAAACCCTGTGTTAAACTCCTAACACTGAAAAAGTGTAAATAGTTATAACGCACTGGAAATTCAAGTTGATCACAAGAAAATGAATCATATTTTAAACAGCCTCTCTTCCTTTAAGTGGTCAAGCTGTCACAACTGCTATTTCACACAGAGTAGCTGAGGTGTATTTTGCAATTACCTGGTGACAGGACTACAATTACCACTACTCATTTCCATTTTAAAGTTATGTGTGTTGGAAAATCATAGCATTCCAGATAGAAAGGGGAACACTTTGTAAGGAGAGTTGTCCTGCATGCAGTTATGTGACTTTCAACTTATTTTGTAAATCACTATGGTAACAGCAAAATACAAACTTAAAAGGAAGTTTGCATTCACATATCTGTTCAGAGATGAGCTATTATTAAATGCTTGGGTCTTCTTAATTCAGCATTAATTTTGAATTTTAGTGTAAAGCTCTTACAGTTTGAGTCATTTGGCTGTGTAATTTTAAGCAACTAAGAAATTCTTTGAGTTAGCAATTTCACTCACTTTTGGAAAAACTTACCCAGTACAGTCTGAAGATTTTGTGTGGGGGGCCCAACATCTGTAGCACTGGATTATAGATTGCTCCTAAAATAATCTTAAATTGATGGATCATTGCTCCTTCCATTTGGGCCCTACAAAAAGTAACTGGCATTTCCTCTCCGTTTTATGTTGTAAACTGTATATCACTTTTTCAGCTCTTGGCAGAAAATAAATTCTTATCCATTTCAAGATTTCATAAACTTGAATTTTACTTTGTGGTTTGAGAATGGCTTCTGCAATGAATATATCTAAAGTATTTCATGAACAAAATTATAAAACATTATTTTTTCAGGCTATTTTAAACCATGCACTATTAATAAAAACTATTTTCAACAAGTTTTGTCTTTATTTTCTATTAGTCATGCATCCACAGGTACCAAACTTTTAATTCTTAAATGCAGTTTAGAATGAGGCATATTTTATATGAGTTATTTCTTGAGCATTAATTAATAGTGAATACTTTAAAATAAAAAGAAATCTTAAAATAGTGATTAAAAATCTAAGTACTTTTGCACCTTTGTGTCCATCTAACAATTCATTGTACATTTAGTTTCAACTTATACAGCACTTTCTGGCTAAATTTAGATTCTTGTGGATGGCTAGTAAGCATAAGACATTGACCAACAGATGTCTTCACTCTTGCAGCTCTTTACTACATACACAGGTCTACTTCTGTGCTCTGACTCTAAAATGGAATCAGTAACAAAAACAGGTACAACAGAATTTTAGCCCTACAACCTCTGTCTCTGGGATAGTAAACTCAACTATTCAACCCAACAAAACAGAGATATGTGTGTGTGTGTGTATTCTTGACCTTTCATTACTTTTGCTATCATATAATTCCTAGAATTTTAATCTCCTAAAATTAAACTTTGTAAATTTGTAAATTGACCAATGTGAGGTCTTGATTATCTGACCTCTCCCTTTTTACTTACCCCAAAACACAGCCATTCTTTTGCTTTCCTATTCTATCCATGCAGGGTTTTTTTTTTTACATTTTGACCTTTATTTTTTATAGAAGTGACTTTTTTTTTTCATTTGATTAGTCATTGAAATTGTAGCTCAGATAAAAGCTAAGCCTTACAGAAGAAAAGAACTTGTCAGAAACAACCATAATATTATCAATTTAAAGAAGCTACTATAGGTTTCCCAAGCCAGGTTGATAGAGTAAGGTAAAATCTGTAGTATGCTCAGACTTACTTTTAATAGATCTTTAGCAAAGTGTACTAAAGCAATAAAATATATTATACTATAATGTAATATAGTATAATATGTGTTATATACAACAACATATTGTATAACATATAACAATATATAATATTATATATGCCCTTAGAAGATAAAAATTATAACACTATGATAAATTAGAAAAGAACTGAATTATATAATGATTAATAGGGATATTTCCTCCAGAACTCTTCAGAGACTGTCGTATCTTATGAAATTTAAAGAAGAAAAAAATGGCATACAATTTTTTCCAAAATTTATTTTACTCTGAAATCCATTTTTGTAGCATATCATAGAGTGTTTTACAGAACTTAGATTAGCCAAAAGCTGTCCAGAATCTATAGCCAAGTCCATAGAAAAGTCTATGGAATTTTGTAATCAAGTTCTCTTCTCCAATAATATAACACTACTGGTATTTTTTAAAGTTATTGGATATATACTTATAGTTTTTGATACTTTTTTACCCTAAATACTAGATGGAATTTTTTCCATACAGGGCTTTTATTTCTTTCAATAACTGTTTCTCCTCTACATATGTTTTAACAGTTGAAACCATCAAAAATAATGCCACATGCAAATCCCAGCTGGTACCCACAGTTAAGAGTAGAAAATTATGATGCCCATTGATTTGAGGTAAAATAAATGAGTTTTATATAATTTTTCAGGATAGTATTTCAACTATATTTTAAAATTGTGGTCTACTCCCAGGTGGTCTAAATCAACCACTTAACAATTTAAGAGTCCATTGAGGTGGGGAATATTTAAATTCATATTTGCATAATGAAGATTATAATAGCGTTAATATATTTTTTCTGACTTCCTCTGCTTGAGAACTTTTGTACCAAAAGTTTTTATTTCTAATCTATTATAAAGGGTCTAATGTACTTCAAATATTTGTATGAAAATATATTTGCCTTTATATATGAATCATAGAGTTTGATAGTGAATTATACATCAAATTTATTTTCAATCTTAGCATCATTTCTAACCTAAAATGGATTGAGGCGGGGGAAAAACCAAGTTGTGGAGTACTGGCCTAGCATATGTGAGACTCTATGTATTATTTTCTACTTTTAATCGTCGTACAAGCACTTCTGTGTGTGGTCCCACAGCACTACTGGCCCCCAAGCACTATGGGAGCATGGCCCCTATTCAAAAAAGAATTGATTTCCTCAATTTGCTAGTGGCTTACTGATTATATTCAGAATATATTGCTAATAAATGCATGTATATACATATATATCTAGAAACATACACATACACACAAAAAAACATTCCACAGTGATAGAATGAAGTAGAATAGCTTGTGTTCTGTATGACATACAACCAAATTTCTCTTTTTAGGAGCAGCTCTTGGATCACACAGAGCCCATTGATCATTACTCAGTCAACAGGCCTGATGGACAAATGACTGCCCATTGGTTATACCCCACAATACTCAAGGACCTTCAGGTCTCCATAACAATGCTTGAGAGTTGAGAAACTTTTCAATCCTAAGAATCAAATATTGGCCTTACATATGCAAGGAATTCACTTCAGCACTTTGAGCTAACTCCCCATTCCCACATTCAGAGCATTGTCACTTTCTTCATTTACATTTAAAAAAATTTTTTTTGGTTTTTGGGCCACACCCAGTGACACTCAGGGGTTACTCCTGACTATGTGCTCAGAAGTCGCTCCTGGCTTGGGGGACCACATGGGAAACCAGGGGATTGAACCGCGGTCCATTCCTAGGCTAGCGTGGGCAAGGCAGGCACCTTACCTCCAGCGCCACCGCCCGGCCCCACATTTAAATTTTTTAACTATAGCAAATAACTTCATTTTCCCAGCTTAAGAAAGAGTAATTCATAACTGCTGCTAAGAGTTTTTCTGCAGTAATACAAATAGAACAATAATACAAAACTGTGTTTGATTTAGTAAGATCTCCTTGGTAAAGGGTTATTTTAAAGCATTTATTAATTAAACTGATTTTAATAAATTAATATTGAAAGCATAGAATGCACACACAGTATACAAGATGGAATAAATGACATGAATCTTCCACATTTACACATGTATGTATGAAAGCATAAAATAAACATTTGTCTATGGGAAACTTGGGAAACTGATGCCTTGGCGGAAGTCCATTACAGAAGTCCTCATCTTTTTTTTTTTGGTCACACCCGGCAGTGCTCAAGGGTTACTCCTGGCTCCATGCTCAGAAATTGCTCCTGGCAGGCACGGGGGACCACATGGGGCACTGGGATTCGAACCGATGACCTTCTGCATGAAAGGCAAACGCCTTACCTCCATGCTATCTCCCGGGCCCCAGAAGTCCTCATCTTTGACATGCCAGCTAACCTATAACAATGCTCTGCACTCAAGAATCACTCCTAGCAGTACTCAATGGATCATATGCACTGTGTTATCACTACAGCCCCAGAACTCAGTTGTTGATTAGCTATATGTTCTCTATTTATTCTTAATTTTAACATTTTTTTTTGGTTTTTGGGTGTCACCCGTCAGTGCTCAGGGGTTACTCCTGGCTCCATGCTCAGATATTGCTCCTGGCAGACACGGGGGACCATATGGGGCACCGGGATTCGAACCGATGACCTTTTGCATGAAAGGCAAACGCCTTACCTCCATGCTATCTCCCGGGCCCCTATTTTAACAATTTTTAATTATGGTGGATTTTAATGAAGAAATATATTTCACGCAAAAAGCATTTAAAAAAAAGAAAAAGAAAAATGTTACGACCTCAAATCAGTGGAATAGGCTTGAATACTCAGAGAATGTTCTCCAGACATACTCACCTAATTTTTGATA
The DNA here is from genome assembly GCA_004027635.1 of Crocidura indochinensis. Lineage (NCBI taxonomy): Eukaryota > Metazoa > Chordata > Mammalia > Eulipotyphla > Soricidae > Crocidura > Crocidura indochinensis. The sequence continues at coordinate 11,855 of PVKC010024074.1, read as the reverse complement.
AAGGAGCAAGAAATCCTAAATGGAGCAAAGAAAGCCTCTTCAACAAGCGGTGTTGGCACAACTGACTAGTCACTTGCAAAAAATTGAATTTAGACCCCCAGTTAACATCATGTACGAATGATTAAAGATTAAAGACCTCAATATCAGACCCAAAACCATAAGATATATAGAACAGCACGTAGGCAAAACACTCCAGGACATTAAGACTACAGGCATCTTCAAGGAGGAAACTGCACTCTCCAAGCAAGTGAAAGCAGAGATTAACACATGGGAATATATTAAGCTGAGAAGCTTCTGCACCTCAAAGGAAATAGCGCCCAGGATGCAAGAGCCACCCACTGAGTGGGAGAAACTATTCACCCAATACCCATCAGATAAGGGACTAATCTCCAAAATATATAAGGCACTGACAGAATTTTACAAGAAAAAAATATCTAATCCCATCAAAAAATGGGGAGAAGAAATGGACAGACACTTTGACAAAGAAGAAATACAAATGTCCAAAAGATTCATCAATGCTCCACATCACTAATCATCAGGGAGATGCAAATCAAAACAACTATGAGGTACCACCTCACACCAAGAGATTGGCACACATCACAAAGAATGAGAACAAGCAGTGTTTGTGGGGATATGGAGAGAAAGGAACTCTTATCCACTGCTGGTGGGAATGCTGTCTAGTTCAACCTTTATGGAAAGCAATATGGAGATTCCTCCAAAAACTGGAAATTGAGCTCCCATACGATCCGGCTATACCACTCCTAGGAATATACCCTAGGAACAAAAATACAATACAAAAACTCCTTCCTTACACCTATATTCAGCACTATTCCATAGCAAGACTCTGGAAATAGCCAAGGCACCTTTCAACAGATGAATGGCTAAAGAAACTGTGGTACATATACACAATGAAATATTATGCAGCTGTCAGGAGAGATGAAGTCATGAAATTTTCCTATACATGGATGTACATGGAATCTATTATGCTGAGTAAAATAAATCAGATAGAGAGAGAAAGACGCAGAATTGTCTCACTCATTTATGGGTTTTAAGAAAAATGAAAGACATTCTTGCAATAATAATTTTCAGACACAAAAGAGAGGAGGGCTGGAAGTTACAGCCCACCTCATGAAGCTCACCACAAACAGTGATGAGTTTAGTTAGAGAAATAACTACATTGTAAACTATCCTAAGAATGAGAATGTATGAGGGAAATAGAAAGCCTGTCTAGAGTACAGATGGGGGTAGGGTGGGGAGGAGGGAGATTTGGGACATTGGAGATGGGAATGTTGCACTGGTGATGGGTGATGTTCTTTACATTGCTGAAACCTAAACACAATCATGTATGTAATCAAGTTGTTTAAATAAAGTATATATTAAAAAAAAAGAATTGGGGCCCGGGAGATAGCATGGAGGTAAGGCATTTGCCTTTCATGCAAAAGGTCATCGGTTCGAATCCCAGTGCCCCATATGGTCCCCCGTGCCTGCCAGGAGCAATTTCTGAGCATGGAGCCAGGAGTAACCCCTGAGCACTGCCGGGTGTGACCCAAAAAAATAAAAAAAAAAACGAATCACAGCAAAAAAATGTGAATAAATGAGGAAAGTAGAAAGCCTGTCTAGAGTATATGCAGGGATGAGGTGGGCAGGAAGGAGATTTGGGACATTGGTGATGGGAATGTTGCACTGGTGAAGGGGGGTTTTCTTTACATGACTGAAACCCAACTACAATCACGTTTGTAATCAAGGTATTTAAATAAGGATATTAATATAAGAAAATAAAAAATTATAATACTTGTTCTGACATTCCCACACTATTTTATGCTCATACTGCTTGTTCTGTACTTACCAACTAAATGATGCCTCTTAAAAAAAGAGAAAATATTTTTTCTTCACAATCAATCTTCACAATGAATAACTCTTAATATAAAGTCATTTGGAGAAGCTCAAGAAATCATAAATGGAAACACATATATATGTGAAAGTCAAGTACAGATCCAGCAAGTAAAGACTTAGTTTTATCCTCATATAGGTCAGAGAATGTTTAAATAATTTTATAGACTTTAAGTAAATGCATAACAAAATGACAGTTTCTTCTGTTCCAAATAAAATCTTCAATTTGAAGTCTCAGATAATTCAGTGATATTCTAAAAAAATATGAGAATCCCTCAGAAATGTAGCCATGCCAACAGTGCTTATAGGTACAAATTCTATCTATTTGAAGCAGAAAAAAACCTGAAAATAATAGATAGAATATTTTAAATATTCAGTTCAACTTAGAGCTCTTCTGCTCATAGTAAATATTTATGTCCATGCTACTAATCATAAGTTTACAGATATTCTTATGGAAACAGCTTACAATCATGTGGAAGATGCTGAGTGAAAAAAACATCTCTGTTACTAAGGCCAAGATAATGATACCCCATGGACTGAAGAACCCAGTTGTCTCTTTGTGTTTTGTTTTTGTTGTCTTCTAGTCCCCTTCTCGGTCCCTTTTCCCTTCATTACAGCTTTGTTGACAAAGGGTTTCATGCTTTTAGCTCGTACTTTAGGATTAGTGCTTTCGTGGCTAGAGAGATAGCACAGTGGTAGGGCATTTACCTTGCATGTAACAGACCCAGGAGGGACCCAGTTTGGTTCCTGTCGTCTCATATGGTCCCCCAGCTTGCCAGGGGTGATTTCTGAGTTCAGAGCCAGGAGTGACCCCTGAGCGCCACTGGGTGTGGCCCAAAAATCAATCAATCAGTAAATAAAGTTAAAATAAAAAAAAAAGGAATAATGCTTTCCAGGGACCACACCTCAGCTTGTAATTCTCTCTTCTACAGTACTCTTCAAGGTTTGCACTCATTCAAAGACATTGCCTATGCCTGTGGTCAGTACCTCTCTAGTTGAAGTATACAAGTTATGGCTGAAGGCTTGCTAGTTCTCTTCAGAAGTCATATTTCCTAGTTATGTGTCTCACACATATTTTTTGTTGCAGTGCTTGTCTGTGGTCCAATAAATCAGAAATCACTTCTGGGCTCTGGAAATTTCAGACATCAGAGCTCAAACTACAGAACTTCCAGAATCCTACTTGGTGCTGAACATTTGAACTCAAGACCATTTGCTTGCAAAGCAGCTATACTAAACCTCTGCCCTATTAGTCCATTCTTTTTGATTTTCTAGTTTGAATTCCAGCTATAGGACAATTCCACTCCACTACTCTTGATCTCAGTTTTCATTTGTAAAATAGACTTGATAATAGATACTATCCAGTTGAAGTATTATTAGGATTAAATGAGATGAAAAATTGAGTAGAACAATGGTTAATTGGCCTTGCTATTAATTGAGCCGGGTAAATTTTGCTGGCCTTGAACTTAGGCTGCTAGCATCACAAATCATGACTTTGGTGATTCTTTGCTTCTTTCAAGAAAAAGAAAGTGATTACAGATGTGGTATATTCAAGAGTTAGTCAGCTTTTGTTTACTTGTTTATTTTTGTTTTGTAGTAGTAAGGTAATATATCACAGTAGTGTTAAGGTTTATTGTCTTGATGTACTGTTATCATGCCTAAAATTTTGGAGGTACTAGAAACTATGGAGGCCCTCATGGGCAAACAAAAATCTAAAGCCTGACAAATCTAGCCATGTTCCAAAATGAGCTGTGAATGCAAGACCACCATTTCTTGCATAAAACATTTTTCTGACACACTTTATTCTCTATGCTATTTATTCTAGTATGGATGTCTGGTCAAGTGCAAAGCTCAATATTTCTGAATGTGTTCTTCCAAATTATATCCTTATTTCTGTAACTTCACTAAGACCTAACTCTTCCCCATTTAAATATGGAGCTTCAATTGTAGAAATAAGCAATAATTGTTAAGAGCTCTATTTAGAGAATGGAATATCCTTTTCTTTTTTAGTCCCCTATTGAAACGGCTTAGACATCACCTTTAATAAAATCTCATCCTGATGTCTCATTGATATTCCAGCTCTCCATAGAATCCTCAACCAGCATTTATTTTAATCCAAGAGGGATCAATTTTTGTGCAAATGTTACAGAATTCCACATTTTACATAGGTGTGAGCTGAATTGTCCAAGATGAATGGAGACATTTAAAATTTTGTCATATACCTAAATGTCTCAGAAATTACCTTCTCTACGAAATATATTTCAGTTAGCACTTGTTAGGAGAAAATCACTATTCTGATTACTAAAGAATCTATTTTCCTCTACTTTTATGTCTGCTTTTCATTACAATTTTTTTTTAATTTTTAAATGGTGTGGAGTTTTACAGATTTTATGCAAGTTCTACCTTTTTGCTTGGAAAAAAGTTTTGTGTAAGGTCTTATTAAATATAAGACTTTCAGAATGGGGTATTTTTTACTCTCAGCAATAATTATTGTCATTAAATATGTCCATTCATTAATTACACAAGCATTTAATATACACCTACAATGGCCAGATAATAGCAACGATAATAGGTTGTACAAGATAGTAAATTCTTACCCTTGTGAATTTTTAAAATAATTTATAAGTCTGGGTCCAGAGTGATAACACAGTGAATAGGACATTTCCCTTGCATGCATTTGACCCAGGTTCCTTCTCCAGCATCCCATATAGTTCCTTGAACCTGCCAGGGAAAAAAATTTTTTATAAATCCTAGTGCCATACCAAAAGCCTGAAAATGGGAAATTAGATAGTTTGTGATAGTTGTTTTTCATAAACAAAAATCATTTTTTGCTTTGCCAAAACTAATCACTATTCTTTCTTTTCTTCTTTCAAGGGGAAATTAAAAAGGAAAAGGAAAAGGAATAAATTCAAAAAATACAGAAATTTATCATTCAAAAGTGGCTACAATTTCACTTCAAACTTCAATGAGTCTTAATCTTTTTTTTTCTCTCTTTTTCTCTCTTCCTTTTTACAGGATAGTGGCCAAAGCCTCAAAAAACCTCATGTCCACACAGAGCTTAGGAATTGTATTTGGACCCACCCTTCTGCGAGCTGAAAATGAAATGGGGAACATGGCGATACACATGGTGTACCAAAACCAGATAGCTGAGCTCATGCTGAGTGAGTACAATAAGATCTTCAGCTAAGAGGAAAATTGACAGACAAGACAAGTCACTGAATATGTTCACATCTGTCTTGATGCCTAATATTTTTACATTTCTGTAAACATATTTCTGAAATATTTTTTTCCCTTTCAAGTGACAGATGCCTCATTTTGTGAAAACTTAATGATGATTTGGTGTTTAAGTTCCAAACATTTGAATAAAATAGTTGACAATATTTGCCTATATGTGTGCTGCATTAACCCCTTCCTTGCTGTCTCTTTCAGCATTTCTCTGAGTACACTGTACATGTTTCACATTATTCAGTAACCTTCTAAATTTAGCACAAATCTGAAAATATGGCTTTAGTGCTACTCTCAGGCAATAGGTGTATGGCCGGGACTATGAAATATGTGAGTGAATGTGAGTGTGTTTCAGGATAGGGGTCTTTGCCCAAATCAAATCATCCTTCCCACAGACTGCCTGTGCTCATCTGACTTGTCTAAGTGAAAGAGTAAGTCAAAATTGACTGCTTTATAAATTAGACCCAAAAAAGATCAGATTCTCAACCCAAATAGATGTTTTTCATCTGTTTAAGAATATTTCTTAAATGTGTAAATTTAATCCAGCTATCCCTACAGACAATGTGGTAAAGTTTACAATTAAATACTAAATTTTGAATGGCAACTTTTCTGTAGAAATATGACAGCTCAAAATATTTGCAATTGCACATATTTAAATATATACTATTTGTAAGCCCATAAACACAGAGTCTTATAAATTAGAAGCAAAATTAGTGCCCTGAAAGTTTGATCTTTATGTTATACAGAAACTGCATGACTGCTCGTTTTTAATGTTAACATCCATTTTGAATCTTCATCAAACTGTATATCTTCCTTTTCCCTGACTATGTCATTTTATGTAGAATTTTATTATGCTCCTGAGGATGCTTTATTGGTGAATTGCCTTAAATCTATCTAGAAAGAACTTTTTTAAGGGTTTATTTTTTCATGTGCCCTAAGGATTACATGATGAGGCTTGTATTGCTTTATTCATCTGATGGTTAGTTTCACTTGTCATAGATAAACAAAAGGGTAAATGTCTAGAATATATCAAACATTGTTTTATTTTGAAAAGTGCACTCTAGCTGAACACATTCATACCCAGTTTTGTGTAAGTGTTCTCCTGATAAAAATGTAGACCTATGTTTGACAGCTTTTTAATCAAATTCAAACAATATAAATAAAATTAATCCAGTATAATAAAGAGTAAGTCTAGTCGATGATTTCTTCATAAAATAAAAAAAATAAAACATGTAAATAAAACACATGAAGCAGGAATTCAAGAAAAAGCAGCACAATTAGGAGCTTAGAGGCATGGGCTGTCTGCATAGATGGGGACAGGGAAAATGACTGGTAGAAATACAGCAAGATTTACATGCAATTTCTGCATCCACAGAGCTTTCCCAGGCAGGTTTCATTGTCCTTGAAAGCCTTCATTTTGGCAGTGGCACCAATAAATGGGGTCATGTCCAAACATAGAAAATAACTAAAATCACCACTGATGAGTATTTTCAAGTAGGGCCATATATATACACCATAAAGCCTAGAAAAGTTATATAAGGCAGAAGCCCATGATCTCAAGTCACCAGTAATAGTGAGTTAATGGATTTGTCAGCTTCAGGTTCTCTGACAGGTAAAGTTATAGTTTTTTTATGCCTTTCAGAAAAATTTGGAGGCATAAAACAAGAGTTTCTAGGGTGCTATTTCTAGAATGTTCTATGTTCTCAATTAGCAATGTATTAATAAATATTGATAAAATCAAATACTAAAAATTAATTAACCAAGTCTAATTACTTCACTTTAGTAAGAGAAGACAAGGTCTCATAGATCTAGCATTAAAATCTTATTCTTTCATATATTTCGCTTTAAAGTTATTCTGGGAGCATCAGCCAGAAAAAAACTAGCACTCACAGCCAAAGAAAAGTGGCACTACCTGCTCTGAGCAGGGGCTCACAGTCCCTTCTCTCTGCTGCCTTCCAGATTTATAATCTTCAAAAGCATCAGCTTCTTGATTTTCAATCTGATGGGATTTAGCTTGATTCAAACCCCAGCTGTGTCCTATCCCTCCCTGCTAAGGGCATTTCATCAGAGACTGTGTTTTCTCTCCCAGAAAACACTATTCCAAGGTGCTTGAGCCAAAGCTCTGATCACAGGATCTGACTTACACTGAAGACATAAAAATGGTGTTCTTGGGGGTCATTAGATCCCACTGCTTCTCAAAGACAGAAACAATGGTGGGTTTCACTGGCTATTTCCAGTTTAAAAGTCAAGAGTGAATGTATCCTAGAATAATCCTAGAAGTTAGATTTTATCAAACTGATAAATAGTTGCCACCAAGAAGACCTGAAAAACAATTTCTGTCTGTGACACTTGACCCAGGTGCAAATATAGGTATTAGTGATGCAAATATAAAATAATTCAAAATTCCCATTCTCTGTGTTTCAAATTTCATTAAAGAAAAGAGTCACTAAACATCAGTTATAGTTCAGTAAAGCTCAATATCTTTGACCTCACCCTTTTCTTTTTTTTTTTTTTTCTCTATTAAGGTCTTTCATTTAACAGCTCGTTTCAAGTATATGAATGCAGACAGCATCAGTCGCTGAAACAGGAAACTCTGTGTACCTAGACAGAAACTCTTTTTTTTTATTTTTATGAAAGTGGATTACATATCTTTCACAGTAATATTTTAGGTACATATTAACATTGAATCAGGGGAATTCCCACCATCAAAGTTGTCCTCCGTCCACCCCCGTTCCCAGCTTGCATCCCATATTCCCCACTCTTACTCCCCCTACAACTGTGTTACTATAGGATTCAGCACCTCTAAATTGAGATGTTCTAAAAAGGTGGGTTTTTTTTTCAATCTTATTGGTTAAAAACATAAATGTGTTGAATTAGTGTAGGCATTAGCAAAATTCAGTTGTTGATAGAACCAAATACGTTTTATCTGGAGGTGTCAGGTGAACTTTGCTATGAAAGCAACATTTTTAACTTTCAGTCAATAAGACTTAACTGAAAAAAAAGTGAAAGCAAGCTAGAATGAGGAAGTAACATGTAGAGAGTGGTGAAAGACCAAGGAACTTTTATAGGCAAAAGAAATTTAATGAAAGTTATAAATTATAAAAATTTCATAAAAACTAAGTATGAGGGGCCAAGAAGATAGCATGGAGGTAAGGCGTTTGCCTTTCATGCAAAAGGTCATCGGTTCAAATCCCGGTGTCCCATATGGTCCCCCGTGCCTGCCAGGAGCAATTTCTGAGCATGGAGCCAGGAGTAACCCCTGAGCACTGCCGGGTGTGACCCAAAAACCACAAAAAAAAAAACCTAAGTATGAGTATCTTGAGGCCAGAGTGGTGGCACAAGCAATAGAATGTTTGCCTTGTATGCGCTTACTCAGGACAACCGCGGTTGGACTCCCCAACATCCCATATGGTCCCCCATGCCAGGAACGATTTCTGAGCACATAGCCAGGAGTAACCCCTGAGCATCACCAGGTGTGGTCCAATAACCAAAAAAAGGCAAAACAAAGTATGAGTCTCTAAATCACCAGAAGTAGAAAACACAATTATCTACTATATCTAGTACGTTTTATTAATAATATAATTATTCAAAAGTATAGTAATAATATTGTATTTTTAGAAACAGTTTACTATTTTGGCCAGGGCTTTTTGGGCTGCATCTGGAGGTGCTCAGGGGTTACTCCTGGCTCTGTGCTCAGAAATCACTCCAGGCAGGCTTGCAAAACCATATGGGATGCCAGGAATCAAACCCGAGTCTGTCCCAGGTGAGCTGCATGCAAGGCCAATGCCCAATCACTGTGCTATCTCTCCAGCCTCCATTTTACTTTCAATGAACAAAAAATTTCAATTTCTTAGAATCTTGTATAGAGAAAGAATACACAAGTCCAAACTAGTCTTTCCCTGAAAAATCAAGCTAGTTCATAGTTTCCTGCTTAACTCACATCCAGGATATGCTAAAATCATAGTGAAATTCACCTGACACCACCAGATATCCAGGCGAAGTTACCTTTCTTTCGTACTCATACATAAAGCTTCTTAGAAAAATTATTTATTTCATCTCCTATATATTGAAAGTCTGACTTTACTTAGTATGTGCCATATGTCAGGATCACCATGCCATAGCTTGTAATTGAAAGCCATATGATCATTCTCCTCATCCAATTAGGAAACAAAGGATCCAATTAAGAAAAATTAGAAAAGCTGTTAAAAGGGAACAATCACTTGCCAATGGTGCTGTCCTTACAGTTTAACACAGCTAGAATTTGACCTGTACTCTTTTCCACATTTATTTTTGAGAATTATAAGTTAATCACCCTGTCAATTCCTAATTAAAAGGACCTGCAAAGACTGTCACTGAGTGTTCTGGGTCAAGCTTCTCTGTTGTCAAAATGAGAAATAAAACCTATACAATATCAACTTTCTCCTGGGAAACAAATTTTTCAAGAAAAGAAGAAGAAATCTATGTAATCTCACCAGGCATAATAATCAAACTATTTTCTCAATTAAAACAATCCATCTAAATACTGGAAAGATATTATAAGGGGCTAAGATACATGATTTGCATAAAGGTGATTCAGTTCAACCCCTAGCACCACATAGTCCCCTGAGCATTACTTGGGGGCAGCCTGGAGACCCCTTGAGCACTGCTGGATGAGCCAAATAATACCAGACTCCTTAAGGGCCCTGTCATTAATCACAACCCCATGGATCTAAATTCACAGAGCGATCTCCAGTTTTAAATCCCACTTACCCCACCAAAAAAAAAAAAAATAGATGGATTTTTCTTTCTTTTCTATAAAATGATGGCTGTGAATTCAAATGCTTACTGGACCAGAAAAATAAAACATTAATAGAATGTGGGCAACAGGAGTGTGAGTTTAGGGCTCTGATCCTTAAAAATAGGAATCTCTTGGTATGGAATGTCAGAAATGAGGTCTTGGTGTTATCTAATAACTTGGAAGACTCGGGATCTAAGGTCCTGTACCAGAAGCTATTCATTTCCACATTCCCTCCCCTGTTTTAAGGACTCACCACCTTGAAGCACAAGTAAGAAATCCTCACTTATCTACCTGCCTTTGTTAAAAAGGGGAAGGGATTTGGTTGGGTTTTTTGTTTGTTTGTTTGTTTTTTCCTGCTTTAGCAGTCTCCTCCCATAACCCGGGAGCTCCTCCATAATACTTTCCCATCCTTTCTTTCCCTAACAAAGTCTTTTGTTGAACTTGACCTTTAGTGTATTCTGGCCCCTTGATTTTCTATTTTGATTACTTAAGGACAAGATCCTGAACATCTGTGCCACAAGAACATTTTGTGAAAGCCAGTAAGGGGTTTGCCATCTTTGTCATGATAATCCACCAAAGTAAATCTGAGTGAATTTGTCTCTCTTAGCCCTTTTTTTTTCATGCTGTCTTGCTAAACACAGCAGGAAGCAGCTCCTACTGGAACTTACACTTGCTGACCATCTGCTCTCTTCTTCTACTGACCACTTATCTGGCAGCTGTGATAAAGGTGGGACTAGAGAATAGATGATCTTGCCCAAGGCAGTACCTTGGAGATGTGAAGCTCTGTCTCCTAAAGCCCCATCTGGGTGTTTAGTCACTGGCAAAAAGGTCGGTTAAATCCGCACTCTGAGACAAAGTTTTCTCTGAATCTTTTCAATCTCTGAGTGTAAACTAAAGGTTTTTAGGACCATTTGAAGAATGATAAGGGCATTCCTGAAGGCATTCTTAAAGGTCCTTGGGGTACCTCATGAGAAACCTGGAGCCCTGGGTGGGTAGACACTACTTCATCTCTCTTTTCTTCAGCCTGAGTTACCCTTCTGGTCTCTAAGTCCAGTCACTCAGTAATGGCTTGATGCTCTGGCCTCTGCTTAAATCAATTTTCTTTCCTGCATTACAGTTGTTCAGCTAAAGCCTTGTGCCAAATTTGGGACTGTCTCCACAATATACAGGAGATTCTTCAGTCAGATAAAAGCTGTAAGGATGACTGTTGGTCTCAAGACAAGAATGTTAGGCTTAGACAAGTCATTTCCAAGAATCCTCCTTTCAGTTATTACAGGAATGTTGTCTAGAGTGACCTTGCTTCCCTTCCTATGCCTTGTTTTCTCTCCCTTCCCCTTTCTCTGGCCTCTGATTAGACAGAGCCACCATTCCCCACATGAGTGCCCCTCAGATCTCTTCTCCTACCACATCAATATCAGGAATGGGAGAGGGGTGGGCATGAGGAAGATAGTTTAGAGAAAACACGATATATCAGCCTTAGGAAGGAGGTTGCCCCAAAGAACTGCCCTGAGCCAACCGAAGCCAACCTGTTCAGACATTTAGGTATGTGTTTCTGAGAAGGGATGGGTGCTACAAGGCAGCATTCTTAGACAAGGTTGGAAGAGGCCATTCATATGGTGGAATTCATGGTGGGGGGGGGAGGTAGTAGCAATAGGAAGGCCTCTTTGAGCTCTCCTCCCTGACCTTCTCTTGAAAGATCAAGTTTAACTCAAAGGCTTAAATCAAATGTCTTACATCTGAGAGGGGGGAGAATAATCAGGATCCATTCCCTTTCATTTTTTTCTTTTTATTAATATCTTTAAACACTTTTATTACAAATATGATTGTTGTTGGGTTTCAGTCATGTAAAGAACACCCCTCTTCACCAGTGCAGCATTCCCTCCCCTTTCTAAGTTTTTTCAGTAGATTAACTCTTCTTACTTTACCCAGCTTCTGCCATGATTTACACTTTTTTTTTTTTTTTTTT
>PVKC010024073.1:0-17145 GCA_004027635.1 Crocidura indochinensis | reverse complement strand
TCTCTATCTAGCTCCTGCCATGTTTTTACTGTGGCTAGTCTCTGAAATCCCAAAGTTTCCCAAAGGCTTGCTTACCAATATCTATACTTTTGTGCATGTGAATGAATGAACAGAATTATAACTGTGTTTGTCACCAATCTCTATAGTACACATGTTGAGCAAAACAGTTATGAGACCTATTTGGCATTTCTAGCATTTGATATTTGCAAACAGTAATACTACCATTCCTTTCATCAACTAATCCAACTGTATATTATTTAATCTTTCCTGTTTAATTCCTCCTTGCAGCTAATTAAATCATTTAGGTTCGTTCAACAACTCTGCTGCTAGGAAAACTCGCCCCACATTATTCTAGCTGCATACTCATAGTTTTATTTATTATTTGTGCTTATTAAGTGCTGAGTGCTGGGATATGCATGATGCACTTAGGTATTCTACTTGTCTTAGTTTATGTAGGTACTGCCATAGCATTCAGAAAACTGGTTTCTCCCCCACTGTCCTATATCCATATTGGATAATTTATCTCTTTCCTGAAAGTAAAGGATAGAATTCCAATATGATCATATCAGTACTTAAGGCAGATTTTCTTCTACCTCTTTTTTCTACATTCAAAATTTTTTCATTGTATTCAAGAAAACAATATTTTTTTTGTTTTTTTTTGGGGGGGGGCACACCCGGTGATGCTCAGGGGCTACTCCTGGCTATTCGCTCAGAAGTCGCTCCTGGCAGGCACGGGGGACCATATGGGAACCGGGGGATCGAACCGCAGTCCATTCTAGGTTAGCGCAGGCACCTTACCTCCAGCGCCACCGCCCGGCCCCCGAAAACAATAGTCTTGATGTAGACAAAATTCTTGACTTTACCTGATAGCATTGAAATGTTTTCAATAGGTGCTATTTGAATCTCAAATTTCTAAAAGCAGAACAGCGGAGAAGTGAGAAAGGAAAGAGATTTTTTTGTACTTGTCTAACTCAGTTTCCCTATTCTGGTTGAGAACAGAAAAATCAGGTACAGGCTTGAGCAAACACAATTTTATTCACCTTGGAGTTAACGTTATAGACCCCCATACAGAGTAGGACCCCTTTGCTCATTCCCTCCCCACCCATTCCAGAGAAATAGCTATATACCCTTTCTTGCCAGACACATCCTTTTATATTATGAAATACATCATTAACACTTCTTAGGTAAAATGTAAGGTGTCTACCACCTTGAAGCCTCTAGATTTTGTTCGTAGCTTTCTCATAAACTACAAAGCATTTCCCATTTGTCCAACATATTCACGTGTCTGAAAATGTCACAGAGTTGTTCTCAGAACTACCTAGAAGGGAATTCCTTCCAGAGCTCCTGTTTGTCCTGTCTGCTTGGTTTCCGGCCTGTTCCACTTCCAAAAGGAAAAAAAAAAAAGGCATATTCACATCTTAACAGATAAAATAAACTGTGTAGATCTTATTTGGTTGACCTGCTTTTTGTGAAAACAAACCATCACAAATTAAGTATGCAACTTTAAGTATTACAAGTTGGGAATGATGATGGGGATGAGGGAATAGGAAAGATGGAGTCCATTACTAATCTGAAGTAATATTTTTTTTAAATAGAGGTTACCTTGTGTGTTTTACCCAGTTCCTGAAGTCAGAAAAGCCACATTTCTCAGAAAGACATTTGACAAGCGAGGTCTTGGGTCAAGGACCCAGCTAATGTGAGAATGAAGAGGCCCTAAGCCCCTTCCTATCTCACCTCCTAGAAAGAATTCATCTTCATGCCCTTTCAACAGACGCAACTTCCTGCTCATACTGGGTCAACTATCCCTTGCAGCAAATATTTATTTGGCCCCTAAAGTTGAAAACATTTAGAGTAGGATCTGCTACAAAACATATTTTCTCTTAAAAAAGCAAAACCCTATATGTTTGAAAAGTATACATAACAAATAACAGAGTTCATGGGTGGTGGGGGGAATAGAGAAGGGTTGGAACTTCATTTTAGTGAAAACATGAAAAGAATCTGTGTGTGTGTGGGGGGGTAATTTGGAACTTCCCATTAGATAGATCAACAGAGTGAATGTTAACAAGACAGAAAACAAGTGTGAAAATACTGGCGATTTTTAGAGAAGGATATCAGATAACACCCGTAGGCCTACCATTGAATATGCTGATGGCACCACACTTAAGGATCCTGAGATTCAGATTGTTGGGATAAATCTCTTCAGAGATACACATTCCTTCTTCATTTCTTCAGAATAGAAGCCACAGAGTCTACTGATGCATCTCTCCTCTGAAAAACTTGCTTTCTTGATCCATCATCCCAGCTTCTCCAGGTTGGGTCACCTTCCCTACCCAAAAACTAACCTTATTTGTCCTTCCTGACATCATTCCCTAGTCACTCCTTAGAGTTGAGCCAATGTCCTGATACTGTGGAAGGTCTCGGAGCAGAATAAACTCGACAGATGTGCTTCTGTACCTCCAAAGGGGACCCCCACGGGCCAGGGTTACTATATGGGAAGTTCTGTTACACACTGAGGAGAAGGGAGGCAGAGAATGCAGAATTTTTTAAACTTTTTTTTTTTATTACACAGTAAAGAATACAACAATACCTGAATCATACTTTAAAGATTCACAGGTTGACAGACCATACATTACAGTCCAACTAAGGAAAAAGGATAAACAAGAAACCACAGTTCAAACATAGTAGACTTTAAAAGCTCAAGAGTATGCTGACGAAAGCATGACGCCTAGCCCCCACCCCCCAGTGTTAGTCTACCATTAACATGTGGTACGTGTCTGAATTAAGTATTGCACAACAACTTTAATTTTTCACAAGAATGTCGCAGAACCCAAAAAATAACAGAAGAGTTAAAATAATGACTTCAAATCTGCATTTCAACAGTCTCCAATTTTTTTTTTATTCTGTCCCTTGAGGAATTCAGACAACATGGAGTCGTTTCTTTCCCTAAGTATTCCAGACGTAGGCATGCTTTGCATAAGTAAACCAGCCTTGATTTTTTTTTAAATCCCCCAAGACATGCACCTACACATAAAAAAAAAAAGTTAGGAAAAAAAATGAAAAAGACAGGTGGCCCTGTCACACACAGTCTCATGACAGAGAAAAAGAGAAAGAGAAAAGAGTCAGAGACAGAGATAAGAGATAGAGGACGGACGCTCTATTCCTATCGGCGACCACCAATTCTATCCAATGAAGATAACTTTCTTCTTTTTTTTTAATGTGTTATACCTACAAATTATACTCTCACATAGCCTGTATATAAGTGACAAGCAAAAAAGGAAAGTAACAAAAGTTTTCTTTTCTTTCTCTTTTTTTAGGATTATGAGGTCTGCATTGTTACCAAGAAGTGATATGGTTTGCAGCTGTATGAGCTTAAACTTTTGGTATCCTGGTTCTTTTGTGCCCATTTGGTTTGACTAGACCAGTTTTGTTAGCTACTGGTGCAAAATATACATGCTGTCAGAGGTAGAGTGAAACTTTTTGCCACTGAGGAGGATGTAGCAAAACAGGAGAGGAAGAGGAGGAAGAGGAGGAGGAGGAGGAGGAGGAAAGGGAAGCAGGAAGAGGAATCAGAGATAGAGCTCAGTTAGGGATTATTTTTTTGTATTTGTTTTCACTCAGGGTGCCCTGAATTAAAAGGAATGAGACGTACTGTACTAATCCTTAGTTCACGCACTAGTGTTAAGAAGAACAGTGCTGTTTCACATACATTACAGCTTCTAGAGATAAAGACGTGTGGGTATGACATACCTCATTTAATTTTTGGATTATTTTAACCCTTCGTAGCCTAGAACATATAATAGCTCTGTAAGAAAGGACGGTCCAGTGTCACAAGCAGACTAGAAAGCAGAGTGAGGTCAAAGAATTTTGGGGAGCACCATGATAAATAGAACCCATTCAGAGCCTGGTTATGTGTTCTTCCTTCACTTCACGCAGGTGTGCTGGTAGATAACTTCTGACATGCAGCTGGATGGCATGTATTTGCCACCGTCATCAGAATGCTCAAAAGGAAAAAAAATCCACTTAAAAATATACCTAACCTTGCCCCCCAAGTTACAATAACTTGCCGATGAACATTCAGGGCTTGATGCTCAAATTTGTTTCAGAGAACTGAAAGCAAAGAAACCAATTTCAGATGGCTTCTTAAGCATATCTGTAGAAGCCATGGAAATGCTACATTTATTAAAATGTACAATGGCTACACTTATATATATTTAAAAAAAAGCACAAACCCCACAAAGATAATGGAGCATTTTTAGTTTTCAATAAGCATCATGTATGTGTAGATATGTGGAGAAGTATCTTCCCAGCACCGGAAACTTTGGTTGTCTACACAGCCTGCAGCATTACTAACTTCTCCTAAAGCACACAACCACATCCTGGGCTAACTGTTTTCAAAACTAACAAGTAGTTCTGGTCTGGACCCTGGACAACGAAGGGTTAATGGATTTACACTATACCTTGCTGAACACTTTTAACCTGCTGATCATTTGGAACATACTCGTGGTGCTTTTCAAAA
The DNA here is from genome assembly GCA_004027635.1 of Crocidura indochinensis. NCBI lineage: Eukaryota > Metazoa > Chordata > Mammalia > Eulipotyphla > Soricidae > Crocidura > Crocidura indochinensis. The sequence goes on along the minus strand of PVKC010024073.1, from coordinate 12,629 downwards.
TTCTGATTTTGGTCCAACAGATCAGTCTTTGGCTGACTTCCCTTTTTTTTTTATTTTTGTATTTAAGAATACTGTATAACCTGGTATTCAGCAGTGTTAAAGCTGTCAGTCTACACCTCACCATTTGGAGCTCTAATGAGTTATCTTTTCTTTTGTAAAATTAGAAATACTTAAACAACCTTACAGCAATATGCATGCACTGTCTTTTTTTTTTTAAGTAGGATATCTTGTTATTTCATTTTTTTTAAAAAAGTCCCTAATAATGATTTTTAAAAAAAAAAGAAAAACAAAAGAAAGGAAAGCAAGAAAAAAATCCACTGCTACTCTATGCTACAGCTAAACGTGGTGAAATGGCTCTAGCATATTTAAAAAGTTTGCTCAAAAAAAGGGAAAAAAGGAGAAAAAAAAAGCATGCCTAGGGAATCTTTGTGACAGTGCAAAATACATTTATGTACATCCCTCTTACAAAAACACCAATGTTAGCATTCCGTGAAGCATGCTGGTTTTCAGGAAAAAAAATCCTAGAAGAGTGAAATAGCAGCTCCGAAAGATAGCCTTTTTTCTTTTCTTTTTCTTGAGGACAACCAAAAGAGTCTTTTTTTTTCTTCTTTTTCATTTTTCTTCTTTTTTTGAACTACTAGAGAAATATCACTAATACATACAGATATAAAAGCAGCATAGAAAGATACAGGTTTCTCACCTACTAGGAATAAAGAGACTAAATGTGGGCATATGGTTAAACTACAATGCATCTTCACATTTGTCCAACACATTTACAAGAAAAACACCATTGGGAAACCTCACAGGACAGAGTGTTTTAACACCAAGAGAACTACTAGTGTTTAATTAAAAATCCAAACAGGGTGGGGTCGAAAAAATTTGGAAAGGGGGCTGAAGCTGGAGCCACCATGTACTTTTTTTTTTTTTTTGTAAAATTATTTTTCGATATAAAATGAGTGAGCTGGAATAGACCCAATGTCTTACTCTGTGAAACCTTGCAAAAGTGAAGAAACGTGGAAGGGTTATTGGGGGGCAGCTGGTTGGTGTCAAGGCTGCCAGAATGCAAATTAACTGCAGGCTGAGTCTCTTACTTCTCTGTGTGTGTATGTTTGTGTGTGTGAGTGTGTGTATGACCATACACACACTCACACACACACATCTATATATATATAGAAAAAGGAGCCGTTTTGTGTTATGGCATATTTTTTTTTCTTGCTGCTGTATTCATACATCCCACTGCAAATCATCTTTCATTTTTCATTCTGTTGACCTGGATACTAGTTCTTTTCAGAAACAGGAAAAAAAAAAACCCGAACATCTGTGTTTCTTTCCAATATGCTACACATCTGTGCGTTTTGTGGCGGGTCTTCCAAGTTCAGTTTGCAACCCACGGACGCAATTCATCTTCTTGTTAAAAATGTCTACCATCGCTGTAGCCAGTGCTCATGCCCTTGAGGGTGTTTCCTTTTTTTTTCTCTCTCTCTTTCTCTCCATTATTGTATAGAAAGAACATTGTGACTTTTGATACTAGCATTTTTGTTTTGTTTGTTGTTTTTTTTTTTTTGCTTTCAACAGCAATGAGCAATCTCTTGGTTTGCTGTTTGGTAAAGCATAGGTTAATGAGGTCATCTAGTTTAAAATCCCAGCTACTGGAAAATAACAGGGAGGAGGTCAAATCTAGCATTTCATGTTATAATTCTCTGTTCTCTTTTGTCAGTTCTCTAAGGAAAAAAAGATATCTTTGTTATCCACAAATAAGTCATCACGACCCGTGTACTGGCCCACTGTTTTGCTACCGCCTCAAGATACAGTTTAGGTCCTCTCTCGCTGAAGGACTGAAAGAGGAGAGTTCAGATCTAGAAAACAAACAAACAGAACAACAAGTTGGAGCATTTGAGGAAGAGGAGTGCAGTGCACACGGAGGGTGCTGTCTTGTCCTCCAACAGTTCTGAGCTCAGGTCTAACGTGGGGTGGTCTCTATAGTGGATGGGGTTCCTGGGGTGGTGGATCGTGGTGTGGCTGCTGGTGGTGTGTCCATTGGGCTCCCAGCCCCACTGTTGGGAGTGACCGAGGAGCTGACCGCCGGCGTGTCCCCTTGCTGCTGGGCCTGCAGGGTCTGGCCACAGATGTGGTGATGCTTTTCCCAGTCTTTGTGCTGACAAAAAGAGCCACAGTATCGGGCGGTGTTACAGCCACTGCAGGTTTCACTGGCTTTCCGGCCACAGTTCCAGCAACTCTAAAAGGAGAAAACATAAGGAAAGCCAAATTTTGCAAACCCTTCTGAGGCCACAAGCTTTGAACAACGGCTCACCAACACTGTTCCTCCCTGTCTAAAGTTTCACACTTTTTCTTTTGTTCCCTTTCTTCTTTTAAATTGATATTTTTAACCTCTAAGGCAGGGGTCCTCAAACTTTTTAAACAGGGTCCCAGTTCACTGTCCCTCGGAGCATTGGAGGGCCAGACTATAGTAAAAACAAAAATGACGAACAAATTCCTATGCACACTGCATACATCTTATTTTGATGTGAAGAAACAAAATGGGAACAAATACAATATGTGGCCCGCGGGCCGTAGTTTGAGGACCACTGCTCTAAGGAATCCTCCCAGTGTTTATTTTTTAATTTTCAAACAGAACTACATGACTTGAATCATCTGGATCTGCCTCATGAATTGAGGGGGGAAAAATGGAAAGTACCAGGACCAAATAGATGAGTGGGAATAAAAAATAATCAGACTCAAACACCAAACTCAATGACAAGTCAATGACAACGGAAATGATACCCAATCTACAACAAGCTGTACACAGAGGGGAACAGTTACACTAGCACTTTAGGGGACAAGTGAGGGAGATACAAGATGAATGCTGGGAATAGGGGTGGAGGGAGGACAACACTGGTGGTGGAAATGGCCCTGATTCACTGTCACTATGTACCTTAAATATTACTGTGAAAGATTCATAATTTGGGGGCCGGGTGGTGGCACTGGAGGTAAGGTGCCTGCCTTGCCTGCGCTAACCTAGGACGGACCGCGGTTCAATCCCCCGGTTCCCTATATGGTCCCCCAAGCTAGGAGTGACTTCTGAGCGCATAGCCAGGAATAACCCCGAGCGTCACTGGGTGTGGCCCAAAACCCCAAAAAAAAAAAAGATTCATAATTTACTTTGATCACAATAAAAATATTTTAAAAAATCTAAGGAGGAGAGATGGTAGGTGGATCCTGAACAGATTCAAGGGACAGGGGTTGACCACATGTTTCTAGTAACTACTAGTATGGCACTGAACAAACTGGCTGAAATGCCTTTAGTTTTTAAGTAATATTCCTACCTCCTCACTGAGGTTATTTTCAGATCTCACTTTTTTTGTTGAGTCAAATTTGGGAAATCTCTAAGTGTCTATGTTTTTAGCTTCCCCTGGCAGATATGGAAATGCAACACTTAAGGACAAAGCTTCTTCCTTCTCCATTCCACACCAAGAAATCGCAGAGAACTAGAACTCTATGCTAGAATCAGGAAATACAATTGAGTAAGTGAGAGATTCTAGTCACTTCTCCATCACAAGACTTGAGACTGTGGCAAGACATTTTAACTCTCCATTTACACTGCAGTTTTACAGTATACCCAACAACCAAATGGCCAGACAATATCAAAGAAAGTCCTGTAATCTCAGCTCCTTGAAGGGCAGACTCTTGGGTTTGTTTGTTTTTTCTGAATATATTATAAGCATCAAAAACTACATCTGATATATAGTAAGGCAGGGAGATGAAAGAACCAATTATGTCAAACTAGGCTTTGAGGAACAGAAATATTAAAACTAGGATACTAAATTTTTTGTGTTTGTTTTTTTGGGTCACACCCAGCAGCGCTCAGGGGTTACTCCTGACTCCATGCTCAGAAATCACTCCAGGCAGGCTCGGGGTACCATATGAGATGCCAGGATTCAAACCAATGACCTTCTGCATGAGAGGCAAACATCTTACCTCCATGCTATCTCTCGGGCCCCTAGGATACTAATTTTAATGTTCATACGATGTTTCCAGCTAATTCACCCTTTACCAACTCTGGGGAGATAGAAAAGCAAAGGAAATTTATATATTTTTGGGGGGGGGGTCACACCTGGTGTCACTCATGGATTACTCCTGGCTCTGTGCTCAGAAATTCCTTTGGATCAGGGGACCATATGGGATACTGTTGTATCAAACTGTGGTCCATGCATGGTCAGCCTCATGTGAGGCAAATGCCCTACCACTGTGCCATCACTCCAGCCTTAGCAAAGGAAATTATTAAGAACCATTCCAAATATTCTGTCTATTTCCTGTGGGCCTTTCCAAGAATGGAGAAAAGCCCAAAAGAAGTTGCCTCTGAGGTTTTAAATTTTGAGATAAATACATAATTGTAGAAGTGGGCATCAGATAGTTTAGCTAAACACAATTGGCCATTTTAGTATTAATTGTTGTTGTTATGATGTTTAGCAGGAGAGAGCTGCAATCTCTTTATTCGCTTTATTCGGGGGTCATACCTGACAGTGCTTGAAAGATTACATATATGTGCCAATAGCTCCAACAAAGATCAGCTGTATGCAAGACAAATATCTTAGTCCAGTTCACTCATTGGATTTTTTTTATGTGTGTGTGTGAGGGGTAACACCCCATATGCTCAGGGGTACTCCTGATTTTGCACTCAAAAATTACTCTAGCATAGTGGTAGGGTATGTTCCTTGCATGCGGCCATCTGTGACTGACCGGGTTTGATTTCAAATATTTCCTATGGTCCCAGAAGTGATTTCTGAGCACAGAGCCAGGAGTGCCACCAGGTGTAACACAAAAACAAAACCAAAAAATTACTCTTGACAATGTTTGGCAGACCATATGGGATTTAACCCACGTTGGCTGCATTAAAGGTAAACATCCAACCCCTACCTGCTTTACTATTTCTTGTGTCCCTACTCTCTCAATTGAAATTTCCCCTCCACACAAGATAGTCAGACAGATAATGGAAATAGCAAAGAGGCAAAGATAGTAATACTTAACAGAGGAAATAGAATTCCCTCTTCAACATCTCACTGATGCCTAAGTGATGGCAGTCTTTCTTAAGCCCCTACTGGTGTCTTGGTGGATGGGAGGAATGTAATCTCACCCAAATGACCATGATCACAGGCAAACCAAAGGAGTCAAGAACAATGAGTAGCAGCAAAAAGAGGAAGAAATATCAGTCAAATAAAACATCAGCCACCAATTAGAAGGTCCACAGACTACCTGAAGTCGAATAGGAGACCCCAGACTATCCTCTTCACACAGTTAAATTCTAACTTCATAAAACATTTTGTATGTCTACGGAGTCTTACAAACTAACTCAAGGTACACTCAGGGGTTAACAAGTTCTACATCAATGTAGTGCATGAAAATAGATATATACCAAAGACACAGAACGCCATGTGGGATGTCTGTGACAATGAAAAAAAAGATGGCTCAAAGACTAAAAGTGACACTAACAGTGATGGTACCCCAAAGAGTCCTTCAGGAGAAGAAAGAACCTTGAGAAGACAAATACCTGATCATGATCATTTTTTTTTATTTAACCACCTTGACTTTAACTATTTTCTTTTAAAAATACTGAATAGAATTAGGCAATGCCAACCAACTCCTGGAATATGACTGAGTGTAAATGGGAAAAAAATTTGTTTGTAGTCCTGATATTCAGCAAGTTAAAAATCCTCCATATTGTACGTATTGAGTTTTGTTTAGCTTTAGAAGTACAAGCTGGGTGGCCTCAAGCTCTTAAATATATTCTGGGTATCGGTCCATCACCCTAGTATGTTTACTTTACCACGGCATGCAACATGCTAGAGCAGTTTTCGCATCTTCCTAATTTTTCTATTGAATGAGGTAACTCTTAGGGGAATCTAGAGTGCTGAAAACCCATAAACTCAAGAATTCTGGCTTAAAACTATCAGAGTTTCATTCTACATTTTTTTCAATGTTCACAGTTCAAAAATGACACCCAATGAGAGAGGAGGAAAATCTTAAGATTGTAAACTATCATCAATGAGGGGTGAATTTTGTGTGCAGTTAAAGGGATCTGAAACAGATTTGAATGTTAATGTCTTAACTAGAACACAGTGATTTCTTTCCTACTTTACTTTAATGAGTCCCTCATCCCCAAATCTCAAAAGATGTGTACTTCTGATCATAGGCCTCATAACCATGACTGAAAAATTTTAAAGCTTTACCCTCAAAATTAATTTGATTACATTGCATGCATAATTGTCTCTCTAAGACCCGAGTGCACACACCTGGGCCTGCCCTGGCCCTCTGAGCAATGAGGCAAGCACCCAGCATTTGGAATAAGGCTGAGGCTGACTAAAGAGGAGGTCTGGAGAGCCAGCTAAATCTGGGATCAAACTCGGCCAAGAAGCACTCTGTCTAAATTGCCAGAAGAAAATCCCAATTAGAGAAGAGAGACCCAGATCCAAAATAATATTTTAAGGAAATTAAACATCTAATCTGAGTCAAGTGGCTTCTTTAGGAAATACCCCAGTGCGAGTTCGATCCTTTTTCTGGCAACGGCATGTTTTTGGCAGATGCAAGAGTGGTGACTGCCCAGTACACTCAATGGTCTCTTTAGATTGAAATCAGATGGAGGCCATATTCTCCATTTAAGCTGATTAAGCACACAGACTAAACCAGGTAATTACAAATGCATGTGCTGGGGAGTGGAAAGAGGAGACAGAATGGGGACTTCTTTATTTTTCTAAAGTGTTTTCAAAGATGGGAACAATTTTACAAATAAAAAATGTGGACTTGTGCCAAAGGCAGAAACAGATGTTTTGGATCGTGAAGCTGCTGGGAATTGAGCCTTCTTGTCTAGCTAGCATCGCTGGGTTAGGATTCTGGCAACTTCTACCCTGACTTCCATTCTGAAATGATTCAATCTCTTTCATTTCCCACCCACCACTGGGGGCAAGAAACTTCGGCTGTATGAAAGGACGACAAAGAGCAATTCATATGAGCTGGTGCGGGCAAAACTACTCTTTGTTTTTCTTTTTAACTGCTCCATGCTGCATTATAATGAACGTACAGGCAATTTGGTGTTGAGTGTTCAACAGAAAACTCCAAAGGACACATTCCTTTTCAAAAAGCTTATTAGAAGTGGCCAGAGAGAGTTCAAGAGCAGAGAGTATGCTTTGCAATGTGGAGGCCTGACTTCAATTTTCAATAGCAAATGATCCTCTGAGGACTAAAAGAAGTGATGCCCTGAACACAGAGCCTAGAGTGCTTTTGAAGACCACTGGGTAGGGCACCCTTAGTTGAAAATATATCAATAAACCAGTAAAGGCTTATTAGGAAGGATATCAATTTCTCTAACCATATTTCTCTAGTATGCTCTTTCAAATTATCTGTTGTTTAAGCCACAAATGCAAGACTGGATGAATGGCTTTCAGTCCCTCCTGATCTCTTCTGGAAATAGTGGTAGGTGCAGAAATTTTGTTTTGATTTGTTTTGTTTTGGAGCCACACCTGGTGACGCTCAGGGGTTACTCTGGCTCTGCGCTCAGAAATCACTCCTGGCTCTGGGGACCACATGAGATGCCAGGGATCGAACCAAGATCCGTCCTGGGTCAGCCGTGTACAAGGCAAACGCCCTTCTGCTGTACTATGGTTCTGATCCGTTGAAAAATTAGAATAATTTTACTAATCCAAGTTAGGTTATAGCATAGATGAAGAAGCTGACATAATCCTCCCTCCCACCTTTTTGCTAAACCACTATAAATAGAAATAAAAATACTGGAAGACAGAGCAATGGTATAGTCAGGAGGGTGTTTGCCTTGTATGTAGTTGATCAGGGTTTAATCCCATGATTCCTTGAGCTCACCAGGAGTGATACCTGAATGAAGAGCCAGGAGTATAATTTCTGAGCACTACGAGATATGGCCCCAAAACCAAATCAACCAGTCAAACACACAAACAAACAAACAAAAAAGATGAAAATGACAGACTGAAGTTTTTAAATGTCTAAGTTTACAGTCAAAAGGATGTTGTTACTTTGCTTTCTATCAACCATTCTGTTTACCCAAGAACAATTATTTTCTTAATTTTTTTTTTTTTTTTTTTTTTTTTTTTTTTTTTTTTTTTTGGTGCACAGAGACTTTCTGCCCCACAGGCCAAATGTTTCCTCTCTGGTTCTTACTATTCAGCATTTCTTTTCCAACAATATATATTCTCTCAAATTATTTTAAATTGCTTTGATACTACATATCTATAGCTCTCCACAGTAACCCTTGACAGCAGTTAATGCTCAAAAAGTTAAACGAACTGATTATCATTTAAGTTCTTCTTGCATCCACACTAGGATCATAATATCTTCTATTTATATTGCATTTTAAAATTTGAAACCATTTTCTTCTTAGCATTATTTATGGATTGATTGATTGGTTGGTTGGTTTTGTGGCCACACCCAGCAGCCCTTAGGTGTTAATCCTGGCTCTGCACTCAGAAACTACTCTTGGCAGATTCAAGGGACTATATGGAATGCCTGGAATCAAACCAGATCTTTCTTGGGTTGGTCACATGCAAGGTAAATGCCCAACCGCTGTGCTATTGCTCTGGCCCCTTGAAACCATTTTCACCTATATTGAAGCTTAAGAAAATGAGATCTGAAGTATCAGGGGTCCTCAAATTTTTTAAACAGGGACCCAGTTCACTCTCCCTCAGACCATGGGAGGGCCAGACTATAGTAAAAACAAAAATTATGAACAAATTCCTATGCACACTGCATGCATCTTATTTTGATGTGAAGAAACAAAACGGGAACAAATACAATATGTGGCCCGTGGGCCGTAGTTTGAGGACCACTGTTAGATAGTAAATGGCTTGTTGAAGGTTACAGAGAGAAAACGATATGGCCAATGTTTGTTTGGTTATTTTAAGTCCTTTTTTTTGTTTGTTTTTTTTTGGGGGGGGGGTTTGGGCCACACCCATTTGATGCTCAGGGGTTACTCCTGGCTAAGTGCTCAGAAATTGGCCCTGGCTTGGGGGGACCATATGGACGCCTGGGGATCGAACCGCGGTCCTTCCTTGGCAAGTGCTTGCAAGGAAGACATCTTACCTATAGCGCCACCTCACCGCCCCCCCCCCCTTTTAAGTCTTTGAACTGAAACCGAGTACTATCTTAAATTTCATATAGTTTTCTTCAGCTCTTTCCTGTTTCATGGGAACATTCTAGAAACCTGAGTGACTCCTAAAATGAGACAGATGCTGACATGGAAAGTTACCTGTATCCTATATTACCATTGTGCATAATGGAAACAACTTCCACTTCTGAAGAGCTCAGTGTGGTTGACAGCTTCATTGCCAATGGTATCACCTGGTGGAGGTACTGAACTACATACATGCTATCCAGTAACTTAAATTCTTGGAACAACACTGCAAAGCTGAAATAAGACTCACAGGGTTATTCAGGAATATGTCAATGCTAACCACAGTGCCCGAAGTTCAGTAAGTGGACCATAACACAATCGCCACAAACACCACATCCTTTTGGCACTGGTTGAAAGAAAGGAAAACTAAATTGAGGCCTTGCTCCAGAGACAACCTTTATAAATAGAAAGTTCTTGAAGCTGGATATATTTTACAGTGAGTAAAGGACTTGACTTGTATACAGCAAACTTGGATTTATCCTACCCGCCCCTCAAGCCCGTATAGTTCCTAGAGTCTGCCAGGAGTGATCTAGACTAAGAGCCAGGAGTAAGCCCTGAGCACTACCAATAGCCCTTTTGTAAAAGAAGCAAAATTTTAAACCTGAGCATGCAACTAGAGATACTACCAGTATAATAATAAAATGCAAAAAAAGAAATAACATTATTTTATTAATTAAAATAATTACAATATAATGTAGTTTATAATAAAATAAAAAATAATTAATGCATTTTGCTTCACCACATCAACCTTTTTCTTTGGACCGACTATCCTCAAACTTTGAGAAAATCCACAACTGAACATTTTCACAATCTTCCATTTTTTAAATATTCCTTACTGAAATGTATTCACTTTGGTTTCCAAGACATTATAAAATTCTGTATTTCTGAGACGATCATTTGTTTTCTTAGACTCATCTTCCTTTAGTAACTGGAAAGTTTGAGATGGTGGCTGACAGAAAAAAAAATAGTTGCCCTTCTGATAATCTCCCTTAGAGGTCTCATTTCCAACAATCTCAACAATAGAAAACTTAGCACAGCAATAGGGTGTTTGCCTTGCATATGGCCAACCTGGGATGGGCCCAGGCTCTATCCCCATCATCTTCCGAGCCTGCCAGGAGCAATTTCTTAGTGCAGTATGGCCCATAAAACAAAAACAAAATAAAACAAAAAACAAAACAAACAAACAAAAAACAACCTGGCTCTCAAGCCTTCTCCTCTACTTCTTATTTCCTACAAAAATATGATCTCTACTTGTTCTGTAGCTCCACTGGAGTGCATCAATGTCGCTCTCAAGCAGCATTATACAGCCTCTACTATTTTTAACCCTACAACAAATGAGCACCAAGATCACAGACCTCACTACCTCACTACCAGGCTTTTCTGCCTCTCTAATCTCATGGTTATTATCAAAATGCCTTAATGTCCATCCTGTTGGATGGGTTCTACTTCTTTCATATAGCTTATTTTGGTTGTTCTCAGTTCCTGGTTATCCTTAAGCATTAGAAGGAACACGATGTTTCCAGAAACCTTTGATACACACAATTCCACAATGCCTCAGAATCTAGTGATTTGGTTCTACTTCAAGACTTGTAGTCTATATAAAAGCAAGGAATTTGATCTATTCTCAATAACTTGTGTTATTCCAAGAAATAATATAAAAACTCAATCATTTGTTATTGGGATAATAAATGCATAAATGAATTATTTAGCATCATATGTGTTGAATTGAATACCAGAGATAGGACACGAGTATAATTTTTTTTAAAATGTCCATCAATTTTCTGAGAACAGTTTTAAAATCAGTTGCATTTATATTTAATGAAAATGTTTTCTTTTTAGTTACTATGATGGCCAGAACTCACATTCCTCCCCCCAAAAAAATTTCAAAAATTTTAAAAGCTAGAGAGATTAAAGTAGATAAGATCCTTGTCTTGCATTCAGCTGACCTGGTTCACCCTTGGAATGGCAAATGGCCCCTAAACCCATCTAGAAATGATCCTTAAGCTCAGATCCAAGAGTAATCCCAAGCACAGGTGAGTGTGGCTCCAAAATATAAAACAAGAGATTTTCAAATCATAATGCTACTTGAGCCTTAGCTAGGGCTGAAAGATTAATACACATGCCTGCAAAGCAAAGGATTTTGAGAAATACCTGAAATGTCTTCTCTCAAATCCACCTGGTCATGTAGGCAACCCAGCAAATTCCTTCCCCCATGCCATAGTCACAAGAGCCGGAATGGAGAGCAGAGCACTATCCCACTCTAAGAAAACCAACCAAAGCTTTTATAGTTCTGTCTCAAAGGACCCAAAGAATATTTAAGGTGTCTTGCAAGCTTCACAGCACAAGTGGCTTTTATCTGTGCCTTTCTATTTAAAGCTTCCCATTCTGAAGGGAAGGAAAGAGCAGGGAGCAGAAAACATCGATCCACTTCAAAGTAGTATTCTCCCTCTTAATGAATAGAATCCCGGGAAAGAAAAGAAGTATTTACCTCTATATTCAAACTAGTATGCCAGAAGAGACACAATGAATGGGAGCAAAAGGTCCAAAAAGACCCAAAGGTCCACCAAGATCCAGACTGAAATGGACGTGCTGCCTGAGACACTTTTTTATTCTCAGTCACTATTGTTCTGAGAACAATCAGTGATAGGAATTTCGAGCTAAAAAATTAGTTCTTTCATATCTCTCTCAAGTTTTTGGTCAAACCAAAGTGGTGATCAGGGGACCCAGAATTTCCTCTGAGCCATTCCCAGCCAATTAGGCCATCAGAGTTCAGTGTTAAAAGCCAATAGAGTGCTCGCTTCGGCAGCACATATACTAAAATTGGAACGATACAGAGAAGATTAGCATGGTCCCTGCGCAAGGATGACATGCAAATTCGTGAAGCGTTCCATATTTTTATAAAATACCTTGACTCTAAAAAAAAAAAAAAAGCCAATAGAATAGAGCTGCTTGGGCCCTACCATGCTTCGAATTACCAAGGCCATCTGGTGACTATGGGATTCAGAGCTGTATCCAGTGTTCCTTGGGAGGCCCTCAGTGCTGAAGATTGAATTCGAGGAGCACTCTAATCTCTATACTATCTCCTCAGTTTTCTCATGACTTTTACAAAGCTTTACTAAGATTACTCTAACAGGATGAATGTATCCTACCTACTACTTATCATATCCATCATTTGTTAAAAATATTTTTTAAATGTTACATACTAATGTGAAGATCTTATATATTATGGGTAGGTTTTAGAAAATAAATTACATGTCTACAGATAGTTCACCAGGTAAAGTGCTTGCCTGACTGGATTCCCCATGCCACAAATGGTCCCCCAAACTCTGCTAGAAGTGATCCTGAGCAAAGAGCTACAAATCAGCCTTAAGCACACCAGGTGTGGCCCCAAAATGTAAAAAAAAAAAAAAAAAAAAAAAAAAAAAAAAAAAAAAAAAAA
>PVKC010024072.1:0-17017 GCA_004027635.1 Crocidura indochinensis | reverse complement strand
ATTATAGGCCATTAGAGACCATTAGTAAATGAACTATGAGATTTCAATCATGAAATGAAAACTATCTTATGAAATGCAAATCTGGCTTCACATATGAATATTTTTAATTAAGGAGAAACATTTTAGTCAATTAGCCTTCGGAATTTAAGTGTAATCAAAAGGATAATTCAGACGTTTGTTAATGGCTTACCCCATTACATCGGTTGGCCTTTAGTACAGACATGCTCTGTGAGCACAGGATCATGCAGATACTCATGGTATTTTTGCTTACAGTGATCTAAAAAAGGTACAAGGCAAGCACTCTACCTGTTGTGTTATTGCTCTGGTACGTTGACCCATTTCTTGATATTTTAGTACACTGCATCTTTTTCTACCTCAACCTCATTTTAATGATCCTTTTGTTATTTGAATTGTGCTTTGGTATTTTCACAGTATCAGCTTCACGTATGGACCTCTGACCATGCTTGCCCTAATGGCTAGCTGCTCATTCTCCATTCACAATGAAGAACCTCATGCTTACTAGTTTCTACCTCATCTTGCTTCTCATCTTGCTGCAAAGAGACTTTCAGCATCAGTCCAGTTACTCGTGCTACTATTGAACTTTGTAATTACAAAGATTATTTTCTTGGCATCTTAGCTTGAGCTTAATGCTTGCAATCCTCATTATTATATAATAACTCTCCAGTCAGAACTTGCTCATCCATTTTTCCCCATTACCTTCTCTTTATAAAAATAAAACAAGTTCTTATTCCACACTCCTTTTCTTTTTATTTATTTTATTGTTGACTTATTTAAAAAAAAAACTAAGGTGTTTGCTTTGCTTGTGGCCAAACTTAGGGTTGATCCTGGGCATCCCATATGGTGCCCCAAGCTTGCCAGGAGTGAGGTCTAATTGTAGAGCCAGAAGTAATCCAGCATAACTGGGTATGGCAACAAAACAAACAAACACAAAATCAAGCTCACATTTGATTCTAAGGATCTACAACTTCACATGGCTTAACACTTACATTACTATATCACATCCAACACCAAAAGTACTAATATCCCATGCCCTGTTTTGAACCTTTATCTCTCTCCCTCTTTCCTTTGGCATAAAATCTTACCTCTGTCAGATTCCAAGGGTTTGCTTTCATTTGACCTGTTGCCCCTTTGCTTTCTTGCTTTATATTTTATGTATGACTGAGATGATTTGGTATTTGTCTTTCTCCAGACTTATTTTACTTAGTATTACCTCCTCTGGTTTTATCCATATTATTACAGATAGCTATATTTCATCTTTTTCATATACTTGACTTGAATTCTCTTCTCTTTCAGTTTCTGCAACACATTCCTGATCATTTTTATTTTTCCTTTCAGAGGGTCCCTATCAGAGTGCTGGTGGTACAATGTGGTGCTAAGTATTGAACTCAGGCTCATGCAAAATAGGCATACCTGCCATCTTCTTTATCCATATGGTACTTGGGTGGTTTACCTCTTGGCTAGTACAACAGTACTTCAAAGTTATACAAGTGCACAGTGCATATTTCTTAAAATAACTTACCTTTTATGAAAGAGAGAGAGAAGAAGAAAAATGTCTGTCACAGAGGCAGGCAGGGGAGAAGGAGAGGACATGGAGAGGGACAGGAAGAAAAATGGGGAAATAGATGGTGGATAATATGTACTGATGAAATTGTATATTGTATGACTGAAATTCAAACATGAACAATTTTGTAACTGTGGAAAATAAAGAAATATATGCAGGGTTGGAGAGATAGCACAGTGGTAGGGCATTTGCCTTGCATGCATCTGGTCCAAGACCTACATGATTGGAATTCCAGTATCCTATATAGTCCCCTGAGCCTGCCAGGAATGACTTCTGAGCACAAACTCAGGAGTAGCCCTGGAGCACCGCTAAAGACCCAAAAAACAAAACAAAAAAGAAATGTATGCATAAAAAATACCTTATCATGGCATCTAAATAAAAAAGGTTTAAAAATTTGTTTTTGTTTTTTGGGCCACACCTGGTGACTCTCAGGGGTTACTCCTGGCTATGTGCTCAGAAATCACTTCTGGTTTGGGGACTATATGGGACACTGAGGGATGAATCATGGTCCATCCTAGCTTGGTTCATGCAAGGCAAACTCCCTACCGCTTGTGCCACCACTCCTGCCTGGTTAAATTTTTTTAATTAAAAAAATACCCTTTTTCCCTTTTATTTTACTATAAGGTAAGAAGTATTTCCCCATACTTCTGTATCCCCACCACCCTTATTCTTCTCTCAACCTTTGATAACCTTAGTTCTGTTGCCAGGTCTCAGATCTGCTGTTTTCATTCACCACTATCTATTCCCTTTCTTTGTTTCTTTATATACCACTGATGAGTGAGATCATCCAACATTTTCCTCCTCCCCCTGAATAATTTATCTTAACTTGACATCTCCAAGTTCCCCCTAAGTTATAGTAAAAGGTAGGATTATTTTGTTTCCTACAAATGAGTCGTCTTTCATTGTGTCTATACCACAATTCTTTCATCCATTATCTGTTGTTAGGTACTTAGGTTGTTTCTTGATATTGGTGATTTTAAACAGGGTTACAAAGAACATAGGTCTGTATGCATCTTTTTGACATTTTGGTATAGATGTCAAGGGATGGAATCCTTTGGTATATGAGAGTTCTACTTTAAATTTGATGAAAAGTTACCATACTGTTTTCCATAGAGTCTGAATGACAACAATTTTACCAAAAGTGAATGAGGTTTCCATTTTCACTACATCTCTCCAAAGTTTTTCTTTCTATTTTTTGTTTCTGTTTTTGTTTTTGGGTCACACCCAGCAGCCCTCAGGGACTATTCCTGGCTCCACAGTCAGAAATTGCTCCTGGCAGGCTCAGGGGACCATATGGGATGCTGGGATTTGAACCAATAAACTTCTGCTATCTCTCCCGCCCCTCTCCAAGGTTTTTCAATTGCTATTTTTACTGGTATGAGATGGAATGTCTGTTACTTTTATGCTAATTTAGAAAGATTGGAGAAACACAAATGTGAACTCAGTTCACAGCACAAGTGGTCTGCTTTGAAAGACCTGGAGAAGGAAGATATGTTGCTTTTTAACACCTGCAATAGTATTCCTGACTCATATAATCAACTAAAAAAGCTAGTGTTTGCTGTTTTTTCTTGTTCGGGTCTACATATTTATGTGGAAAATCATTTTAAAGCACGAAGCTTATCAAGAGTAAATTGAGAAATCGACTCATCGATGAGAACCTGGAATCGTGCCTAAAATTAAAAACAACATACAAACCTGACTTACTCAAACTATCCAAGGAAATGCAAGGCCAATGTTCACATTAGTGTTTGTGACTTTGTCAGTCATTGTCAGGATGTAATTTTCTCTACATTGGAAGGCAAATTTTATGGAATTCAATGTTATCGATAAATAATATAGTTCTAAAGTTTTAGTTTTATTAGTTGTGCTATTTGTATCCTCCCGACTATGTGGATACTTGCATGCAAAATATTCTCAATAAAAACTTACTGAAACTAAAAAACAGTGTACCATCCTATGTATTTTCAGTTTTAAAAATGTGGCTCTCAAAATAAATTTCAATCGTGCTTTTGGCGAGATTTGGCTCAATTGAAAAAAAAAAAAGGTTGCCTACCACTACCCTAGAGTCATTTGCTAGAGCTCCAGCCCCAGTCTTTTCTTATCTTTCAATGCTGGTAGAACTTCCTAATAAAACTATTTGGTCCCAAGGGCTGGAGCTATAGCAAAGCTGGTAGGGCGTTTGCCTCACACCCAGCTGACCTGGGTTGAATCCCTGGTATCCCATATGCTAGGAGTAATTTTTGAATGCAGAGCCAGAAGTAATTCCTAAGCACTGTCAGGTGTGGCCTAAACAAAACAAAACAAAACAAAACAAAAAAAAAAAAACCCTTCCACAAAGCATTTGGTCCTGAGCTTTTGATTATTTGAGCCTTTTCTTCTTCCTGATATAAACATGTATTGTTATGAATTCACCCTTTAGTAATTTGGAAACTTAAGTTTTCCCATGTTTCATACTGACAGCTCATTTCTTCATTCTCATTTCCAGAAATGTACAAATGTATCATTTTCCTTTTTTGATTTTCTCAATGACCCAATAGCCATTTAAGTGCATGTTATTTAGTCTCCAGGTATTTGAGATTTTTACCATCTTTCTTTTAATGGTTGCTTTCTAGTTGATAGAAATATTTTGAAATAAGTTGCTTCTATGTTTTCCTTCATACTTGTTTTGTGTCCCAACCACGTTTCATGTGTACATGACTTTTTGGGAGTGGTATGGTGGAGGGCTCCGTAAATGTTAATTTAGTCTTTTTACTTAAGTCTCCATTTTATGGTTGATGCTTCCTTGCTGATTTTGTCGGGTTGATATCAATGGTTATCATAGTATCACATATATGTAATTATATATATCCCTTTGAGTATTTTCTCTGTGAATGTTAAAATCTTCATGACTCACTCAATCATAATATAATGTCTAATTCCATCTCATATCCTTTTTGGCTGGAAGTTAATTTATCTGATATTATATCAGTAGTTCCTATATATCAGGATATCATTTACCTATATAATTGACAACTTTTGAGTCTATGTTTTTTCTTGGTGTGCATGTGAATCTTATGTACATGGCAGATTGGATTATATTGTAATCCATCCTACCACTCTGCATTTTTTTAGTTTAACTGATTTTTTTAGTGAAATTATTGATATAATAATGTATTGTAATATTTGGGTATGTGTATTCTAGGTATTATTTCAATCTGTCTCTTGTTTGTGTTTTCTCCCCTTATCCATTGATATTAGCCTTTGTGTATATTTGGACTACTTTCATTCTTTATTGTGTGTATGTGTGTGTATGTTAGGGTCACTCCTTGTATGGCTCAGAGCTTACTCTTGGGTATGTGCTCAAGAATCACTCCTCATGGTGCTTGGGTAGTGATAATATATGGTACATGGGGTTGAACAAGGCTGTTCACATGCAAGGCAAACACCTTAACCTCTGTACTGCTTCTCCAGCCCCTTGTTATTTTTCTTTCCTCAAGATTTCCCTGTGGATTATAGTCTTATATTAATTTGAAAGCAAGCAACTCTTGAATTAATTTAAAAGTCATTATTAAGCCCCATTTCTCCCATATTTTATGTTTTTGGGGTGTCTTATTACTTTCAAGTGGGGTTTATTTTCCTTAAGCTTTTTTGAGGTAGGGTGTTTAGTAACAAGGAACATAACTGTACTTTTTGCCACCAAATCCTCATTTCTCCTTTAAAGCTGTTATAATTGAGCACAGATAAAGCATGGTTTGCTGGACGTCTTTTCTATTCATGTGATTATGCCGTGGCACTCCTTGCTGGCCTGTAGAGGAATTCTCTGTGGAGAAATCTGTTGATAGTCTAATGGCCAGTTTTTTTTATATGGACTTATGATTTTTTTCTTGCTGCTTTTAGGAATCTCTACCTTAGATTTTTGCCACTTTCTTTATACTGTGTCTTGGTAAGAGTGGTTGTAGTTGATTTTGTTTGGAACTGGATATCTAACTACTTTTTCAGTTTTGGGAACTGCTCAGTCACTACTTCCTCAAATACGAATTCTGCCCCTCTTTTCCCTTTTCCTTTTGGATCCTCTCTGAAGTGAATATCATTTCTCTCGAGTTGTCCTGTAAACTCATTTTATTGTGTGTGTAATGGAGCAGGGGGTGGGTTGGGGATTAGTGACCCTTCCCAGTGATTGTCTCAATGGCCTTAGGTTCAATATAAGGGTGTGAGAATTCAGTGCTGCTCAGGCCTTGGGCTGCTGAGGATACTCACATCCTAATCAGCCATGAACAGCTTGCACTCATGATTCCTCAGACGGTTATGTGGTGGCAGGAATTGAACAAGGGTCAGCAGCATACAAAGTGTTTACCTTAATCCATACATAAAGTCTGATCCCTTTAAAATTCTTATGTTGCTGCTATTACTTTCTTTTTTGCAAGTTGTCTTTTTTCATTCTTCAGCTCCTTTATTAAGATTTATGTTTGAGATATGTTCTTAATAGGTAGGCCTAATCTTATTAAAAATAATTCAAGGGGGCTGGGCGGTGGCGCTGGAGGTAAGGTGCCTGCGCTAACCTAGGACGGACCGTGGTTTGATCCCCTGGTTCCCCATATGGTCCCCCGTGCCTGCCAGGAGCGACTTCTGAGCGAATAGCCAGGAGTAACCCCTGAGCGTCACCGGGTGTGGCCCAAAAACTTAAAAAAAAAGAAAATTCAAACCTGGCCATTATTCTTTTATTTTGTTTTGGTTTGGGGCCACATCCGGTGATACTCAGGGGTTACTCCTGGCTATGTGCTCAGAAATTGCTCCTGGCTTGGGGGACTATAGGGGGCGCTGGGGGATCGAACCATGGTACATTCTAAGTTAACCGCATGCAAGGCAAAAGCCCTACTGCTGTGCCACCGCTCCAGCCATGGCAATTATTCCTTTTTCATGATAACTTAACTATCTCCACTTTTACGTCAATTACCAGTTACTAATAATGAAACACCTGCCTGTATATCAACATCTGTGCTGCTAAAATATATAGCATACAATATTCTCCAAGCTGTTGAATAGAGACCTATTTGCTTAGTGTACAAAATAAAAATGGGGCCTATGCTTAAGTTCTGAATAAATATGATGGATTTCAGGATACAAATCTGATGAAATGTTGTTCTTCTAAACCAATATGAAAAATAAACTTAAATAGATGTAATTTACACTGAATATGTAATCAGATGGTAAAGGTAATTTGGCAGCATAAAGCTCTTCTAAAAGGCTTGAGTGATAATTGATGAATCAGGCATGTGCCTTGCTTGCAACCAATCTGGATTCATTCCTTGGTCTTTGAGATCTGCCAAGAGATCCCTGACTGCAGTGAGGAGTAAGCACTAAACACTGTCAGGCATGACTGAAAAAAAAAAGCAAAAACTTACCACTGAGGGCTTAGGAAAGAAGGAAAGATCACTGATCATACCGAAAGGTATAAAAATGAGTTTATAATTGTTCATTTGGATTTTTCCTAGACACTGTTATCAAATGTGTTATTACATGATCAGAGTTGACTATTACATTCAAAGTGGTGCTCAGAAGCACAGATCTCATGAGCTCACTTTTTGGGGGGGACATTCCCAGCAATGCTTAGTTTTTGTTTTTTTTTTTTCCAATCCCAGCAATGTATTTTTGAGTAGCTCACAGTGATGTTTTGCACTCAGAGATCATTCTTAGCAGTGCTCAGGGGACCATATGGGGTGTTGGGGATCAAACCCAGGTTGGTTACATGCAAGGCAAATGCCTTCCTGCTGTCTTATTGCTTTGGCCCCATAAATTCATAATTTTTGTTATTCATGTCTAAACACATACAGTGTTTAAACATCATAAGTCTGCAACTGACAGAATTAGGTGTGGGCCCAGAGGCTGTTTCCATTCTCTGGAGGTGACTCTTATTCTTTTGCTCCATACCTCATCACCACCCTTGTTGTCAGCCATCAATTATCCTTTTCAAACAAGTAGTTCCACTAAAAATCTATGAACTAGATCCTTCTCACTGGAAGATGAGAAGCAGGATCCAGCCAATACTATGGGCATCCTTCCTTACACTTCACTGATCACTGGCTAGGCAACACTGAAAAGTTCTCTGGGACTCCCAGACACAAGTGCAGAGCTCCTGGGTCTCTCTGTACTTTCCCACAGAGGAACATGTGTTTTTAGGAAAAGACCACACAGAGCAGTTGGGAATCTCTATGTTGTTTCCAGATCTGGCCTTCATCGACTGTGAAGTCTGAATCAAATTATAGAACTAGGGCTATGTTCAGCTGGAAGGAATTTTGTATTACCTCTGCTCATGCATTAGCACCGCCAGGACAGCTCACTAAGGTGGGGTCTCAACTCTCCTGCCAAGAAACATCAAGGATTCGGATTTCCTAGCAGGCTTCCAAAGGAGTAGGGTGGGGTGTGTATGTGTGAGGGCGGCACTGCCCATCCTGGGCTCATCAACACCAGTGACCTAAGATAACCTGATCTGTAGATGGGTTGGCAAACATACAAAGGTCAGTTAGTATTTTAGATTCTTCATGCCATCCAGGCTGTGTTGCAACTGTTTAAAGTAGTGGCAACCTGCATGTGACTGGGCATGTGGACTCCTGATCAATCATTACAGGATTAGGGGGTAGACCCCAAGGGTATAATTGGCTGGCCATATACTTACAGAAAATGATATTTCAGCTGTAAAATGGGGTGAAATTCAGAGTTTTATTTTTCTCTTTGGCTATGTTGAAGGTTTAGTGTGTCATAAATACTCAAAAATTTTGAATGAAGTTCAATCAGACCCGAATTATCAATTATTATATATGACACCCTCATTTGATAGTACCTGAGTTTATCTTTACAATATTCAGTCTAACAAGGCACCACATAAGAAAAGAAGAGTTAAGGTAGCCTGACATACTGCCTTCATAAGTGTTTTAAGAAATTCTATAAACAAAGACATAGCTAATAAGTTATATTATTTTTTTATTCATGTTAGAATTTCTATCAGTGTTTAAACATTAATATTCAGAGAGTTTGTACATTTCTGCTTTCCAAGTTTTAAAATAAGAACCACACTAGGTCACGAATGGTAACTAATAGACATTTTATAATCGCATGAATATTCACTCGATCATACTCTCTTAACACTGTTAGACATTTTCTTTCTCTTGATGTACTTGACAATGAAAAGCGTGCCGCCCCATGCATGTCTCAGCAAAGTTCCAGACATTATGGATTCATCACATATAAATTCTTTAAAAATATACTTCTGTCAAAAGACTTGATGACTACTATGTACACTACAAAAATAAATTTTCATATAAATAAATTATATGGCATACTTTTATCTTTGTAACTGAAATGATACAAACCCATTTCCACCAAATACGGCAGACAATGAGACCCAGTTTGATTTCCTTTAAACTCCTTACACTAAATCCTACCATGAGTACTTAATGGAAATGTTATATACTCTGAACTATTTAACATTAGTAAGCACTCTATACAAATAAAACTTCTGTTCAAAACATAGTTGTAAAAGTGTTTCCAATAGAAATAAAATCCCTGCATTTTTGTTATAAACTGGCATGACAAATACTGTAGGAAAACATTCTTATGATACAAAATTATAAATATCAGCAACGAATTTTAAAAAAATTAAGACATCCAAATAAACAAGACAGACACAATACAACTATTTAAGAAAGATTTTAGTTGCCTGCCAAGTCCCCAAATTCTCCCTGGGCTGCTGTGACTCCTGTTGAAAGCAAACAATGGAGCACCACAGGCTCCGAGCTCAGAAGAGGAGTGAATGAGTCAGAGCCAAGACAGAGAGGTGGTCTCGGAGCCTGTGTCACCTCACCCCTGAATACAGACCTATGTTTACTGAGCAGAGCTGGATGCTGTGGAGAACAGCAGCAGGGCTGACAGGCACCTGCAGTAGCAGACACCAGGGGCTGGCATGTGAACACACACCAAGTTGGATTCAATGAGCATCTTACAGTGCTGGTGGGTCACAGGTTCTGAGGTCACTGTGCTGTGAGGAATTTTGGGGGCTGAAGCCTTTTCATAACAATTTTCTATATGACATATATTTTCCATGGGGCTGTCCTATGTGCTCAACAGTAGCTTACTCTACTTGCCAAGAGCTTCCTGGAAAGCTGGTCTCTGGCCAAGAGGTGAGTGAGTCCAAGCCTTAGAGCAAGATGTTGTAAGTTTAAGAAGCAAAATGTAAAAATATCATCAAAAAATTCCTGGTTGTGAGATCTACCTCCACATTCTCGTTGGCCCTCTAAAAGTGTGCAGTGAACTCTCTCTCTGCTCTGAGATCAGCTCACATGGGAAGGTAAGAAACAAAGATGAGGAGGGAGGCTAATTTAGCAAGATGGTGCAGACCGCACCAAGCATGTACATGTGCTGAAAGTGGCCTCTGGGGCTCACTCTAGGGCAACTTCCAGCTCCCAATCACCATGCTAGAGTCCCTTTATTTATTTTTAAAGAAATTGAAAACAACTCCAGAAAGTCTCACCAATTATGCAATTCAAAGAAGGGAGATTTCAAGAAAAGGGACTTGAACATCACCTATGAAACCAGGATGTCTACCTAAGGGAGCATCATTGTCTCCAAACTATTCCCAACCCACTCTGAGACCTGGTGGTAGAACGGGGTAGTGTGGAGTGTCTGGGCGTATCAGTCATGAAGAAGGTACAGTGAGGGTTGACTACTTCACTCAGTAGTCACTCAGCTCACAGTCCAGCTTGGCATCACAGCTAAGCATGACTGAACTCTCCAATACACAACGATAAAGACATCTATACCCTGAGGTTCCAATGGCCACTACAAAGACCCAAGAGAAGGAACTATCTTCTGAGGCAAAAGGTGGGCACTAGATGGCAGTGATTCTGAGAGATGATCTGGATTCGAAGGGGGTCTGACAAAAGGAGAAAGCACTGCTTGAGGGCAAGCCCTCTAACAAAGCCATCAAGAAATCCAGATTCCTCCTGCCTGACAAGGTCACAATCCTGCAAAGGTTACAAAAGTGAAAAGCAACAGCAAAAAAAAAAAAAAAAAAAAAAAAAAAAAAAAAAAAAAAAAAAAAAAAAAAAAGTCACAGTACAGTAACACTGGGAAGTCACACACATGTCCACACACGCAGCCAAGTAGGAGAATTGCCTGGAACTATACCTAGAAAAGCCACTGGGATTAACATGCTTTCTTCATGTCTGCTCATTAAAAAACCACAAAATTATCACGCATAGCGTGTTTGCAAGTTAAGAGTAACATTTCAGACTACCACAGGTTGTGATATGCAAATTTAAAATATTTTAAACCAAAAAAAAATCCTTTACAAAAAGAATCCTATTACATAAGCAATATTTGCATAGAATTATACAGGTAAATTATACAATATTTAAGCAGCAGCAACATATGCTGAAATTTACGAGTAAATTAAGCTTGGTTGTGGCACACGACCACTGTACAAACAGGGAGGGGCCCCACTACTTTACATCACTCCTATATTACAGATGTGTACACCTTTTAAATATTTATAGAAATATCTCACAAAATGATACAATTGGTTACAGTAACAATACACTGCTCTTCTGGTGCAGCCAGATGGGCACGAACTCCCAACGCTTCTCTTCAAGCAGTTCTGGAAGGAGGTGGGGGGGGACTTCCCATCTTTGGCCTCTTTGCTTCCAATTTTACTCTACCTGAAAAAGCAAATGAAGGGAATCACACAGGTAGCAGCGACACGAGCCTTGATTTAAAATGACTCAAGATGGTAGGAGATGCGGAGGTTGCGAGGACATCCTGGGTTTATCTGCCATCAGCACGCATATATGGAGCTGTGTGTGCCCAGCACAGATACCCTTTGGTTAAATCCCAGGAACCCTGCCCGGGAATAGACCCAGATGGATGAAGGAGCATGGAGGCATTAGCCTTGTTTGGAACTCTACAAGGCCACACAGGGGCCCAGGGCTTCCTCCCCATCATCGTCCACTGCACACCTCAGCTGGAGCTGCTGCCCCGGGCCGTCTCCTCACACTCCACATCCTGCAGCTCGATGACTTCGATCTTAGAAGTCCTCCTCTCACAGCGTACATTCAAAGGCACATGAGGGTCGTCGAAAAGCCCGGGGCCAGCTTCAGGGTAGTCCTCGTAGCTGGTACAAAGCCCCCCTCGGGGCTTCCAGCTGGACCCAGGCACAGGGCCTGGTGGGTGCACAGCCACTGTCACAGATGCTGAGGCGGTCACCGTGGTGATGGGCTGGCAGTAGCCAGGCATGTTGCTACCCCTGGCGGTGAACGCTGGGTGCCGAGTACTGTGGGAACGGGCTCCCTGGGGGCCTGGGGCTGAAGACCTCTCAGGAGGGATCTCAAAAGCGTCTCTTCTTGGCTGGTAAGGGGGGGGACGTAAGCCTTCCTGGGGGGGCTCCCTCCGGGGATGCTGGCCTGTTCGTCCAGGTGGTGGAACTCCTGAGTCCAGGGAGGCATGAGGTGCAGGGTTGGGGAGCGTGCGCTGCCTTCCTTCGGGATGGACCACCTGCAGAGAGAACGGGCAGGTCAGGACGAATGGCAGCTCACCGCAGTTGGCATCGCTGCCTGCTTCCAGCCTTTTCGTCTTGGCTGAGCTTATGCCTGACCACCCACATACCTCTCTTCTTAATAAAGGCTCAATCAACCCCACCAAGAACTGGGAATGGCCCCGGGGAGCTATTAGGGCCCCCATACTCTCAGCATCTCCCTACAGAAGTCTTATTTGGATGTTCTCAAGTTTTTCTCCAATGCAGGTACTAGGTACCTGCATGCTCTCAGGTTTTTGCCCCCAAACATGTGCAGGGCTGTGTGTATATGAGCACATCCCCCATTGGGCACCTGCCTCTCTGAAAACTGAACACCCAGTCCTGGCTGGTCTGAATGTGGGGTATAGCAAGAGTTTATACCCATGCTGTGGAGTACAGCAGCCACTGACATTTAAAAGCACTCCCTGGGTTACACCAACCCATTGGGGACATGTGTCCACTGTCTTAGTGAACAGAAAAAAACCCGGCCATTGCTTCAGGAAGTTCTGGGGCAGCAGGGCTGTATCTGGTTGTTAGGAATCTGTTTTCTGGGTCTCTGTACAAAGCAGGCAACAGTGCAGCGGCCACATCAATCAAAAGGACCGTGACCAACTTCAAAGTCGTTCAGCTTGTACCTATTTTGAGGCTCCCGCTGGACAAAATCAGATTCACACTGTAGCACAGCGGGCATCATCACGGGGGGTGGGGGTGGGGTGGGCAGGCAGAAAAAGAGGAAAATTCAAGGAAGGCCAGGCACTTTGGCCTGGGCCACCCATTTTCTGGAGGAACATAAGAGTCCTTAAGTGGAAGAGCACGTCTCAGGATCCTCCCGATCTTCTCTGTATACTTTGCTCTGGGCCATGAGTCACTGATTGGCCCTGAGTTACAGCAGACACAGCCTCCTGGGTTGGGAGAATCGTGTTCCCAGGGAGTGGCCAGATAAGCACCCAAGGCAGGTTCTCAGCCACCCAGAAGTTGCCAGCAAAGTCTTGGACAGTAATAGCCAGGCTCTGCTGCAAAGGGACACACTGAGAAGAAAAACTCCCTCCTGTTGGCCACAGGAAGAGCAGCACATTTTAAAATGCGCTGTCCAGAAGTAGGCTTTTGCTTTTGTGCTCTGCGAGCTTGGAGCAGTGGACAAGGGGAATACCCACTTAGGAGGGAAAGCAGAAGTGTTGGCAGGGCCTACTGGGGCCTACTCTGCCCTCATTTGTGCACTAGGTGGGAGGCACTTACGGTGGAGCGGGCAAAGACGGGGTTTTCTGTGGCTTCTACAATCACTTGGTGGGTTGGGCACCGAGTGTCCTGCTGCACCTGGTGCTGTCGAAGCTCTTCACTGATGCCTGACACTGTGGTCTGAGAGCTGTACTCAGAGTCCGAGGAATCAGAACCTGTGTGGGCATGACCTGGGGGCGCAGCAAACCGGACCATGGTGGCAGGCGGCTCTGGGGATGGGGTGGGGAGCCGATTCAGTCCACTTGCTGGAGACACCTGTGGAAGGGAGACCATGTTAGCCATTCTCACTTCTCTCAGCACTTTCAGGTCAGCTCACCACACAATTCAGGGAATGCTAAATCCCCCTCCCCCCAACCCTTTCCTTATCCATCCACCACCATCACCTTCAAGGACCTGAGATCTCATAGAAAGAACCAGAGAACTACCCTCTTCTCACACACTTTGAAAGTGAGCTAAGTCCTCTTTGCTCCTGGTCAAGACAGCAAGTATTTAACTGATACAGATCTGCAGATCTATAAAACTTGGGCTAACATGCAGTTGGTCCAAATAAAGACTAATGAAATACAACTAGGATCGGGGCTCAGACTGGTGGACCAGTGCCACATACCCATAAGGCTCTGGATTCTTGGCATTGCATGGAACCCCTGAGAACCACCATTACTACCCTAATGGTCCTCAAGCATCCCCAAACAACCAAGCCTTTTCCAAACCACCAAAAAAACCAACTCTCTTCACTATTAAATTTGAGGTTAATTTGTCATTGTTATTAAGAAAGTAAATCAAATGTGGCCATATCTAAATTAAAATTGACACCAGGGACACAGCAATCAGGGAGACTTTGCACTGAGCAATACACCTGACACTGACCTCAGGATATGGTCCAAAGAAGGACAAAAGGACTGGAAGTAAAACCAGTCCATTAAGAACACCCAGGATCGTCAGGATGGCGAGGACAGCAAAGAAATACCTTGAAAAGAAAAACAGAACATTTACCATTACAAAAGTATAGTCTGCTTCCCTTCATGGGTGCAAAACCTGCAGCAAATCAAAACTCCAAGTCAACAAAACCCACAACACGGAGAGGCTGGTGAAAAGCCACTGCAAATTCAGCATAAGATTAGATTTTTTTTTCCAACCTTTTGACTTTGAGGACTACATTCCGTCACCCAAAGTGTGAGCTCATAAAGGGAAGAAAAAAAATTAGTTCGTTAATTTGCTGAAATCTCAAAGCATGTAATGTTATTTATGAATGTGTTAACACAAACACAAAAATATGGAATGCAAACTGAATGGCTGAGCAGACTGAAAGCACACACAATACAAGGGGGCCCTGTCCGTGAAAACCCAGTAGAAGCAAACAAATGAAGTGAAGGGTGTAGAATTTAAACAATTTAGCCCAGGAGGAAAAGCAGCCCACTTCTGCAGGCAGCTAATCCACTGTGAAATGCTTCTGCATCTCAGAGCAGAAGCTCTAATTAAGTCTCCAGCAGATCAGGTAAGGCTTTCCCTGGGCTTTCATTAATCACAACTTTCTGACCAGAATTCTGTGAGTTCCATTTTTACGAAATAGCTCCCACTGCAACCTTTTTCAGAACACAGGAACCAGTTTTCTGCAACAACAACAAAAAAAGTGCTTCCCATTCTATGGTTGCTGGGGCATTTTCAGGGGAGGGAGGTCCACAATGCAGGGGCTGCTCTGCAGGCCAATCTTTTGTTGAACAATTTAGCAACTCTGAATACTCTTGTTTTGCGTCAGCCAATTCAAACATAAAGGCCACAGCACCATGAAGAAGAGAAGAGCACACAAGTGGCCCTGCTTTCCCACCATTGAAGGCTAAGGTCTGGGATCCTTCATGAATACCAAGGTAAACCTGTCAGCCGACCCTCCACACAGATGGTGGGAGCTGCTCTGTACAAGCAGAGCTTTTCTCTAACAAATTCTACTGCGGTTTTGCTGCAAATGGCTAGGGCAGAAGAGGGCCCAAGATGATGAGAAGAGAGAGAGAGAGAGAGGGAGGGTGACATATCTGTTAATGGTTGTCTTGATCATAAAATGAAGCAGGCACCATACTCTGCCATGTCTATGTATTTGGACATGAGATGAAAGGAGAGAGAATCCCTATAAAAATACAAATACCTCACAGCTATTGTAAACATTAGAAACTTCTGAGCTGCATTAACAAAGACCAAGCGGTCAATGTCTTGCTCTAATGTAAACTGCTGGAATTTTCAGTGGAGGCATATATCAGCAGCAGCATTAAGACATTTGCATCCCATCCATCTAACTGAAGCATAAACACACCAATTAGGTTTCTGATGGTGCCGAGTATACAAGTCTGCTCATTTAGTTAACCCCAGAGAGGACTTTATCAGGCTAATCCATCCAGTTCCAGAAAATGTGGAGCCCTTTTAAGTGCTTAAAACAAAAACCCTGATATGCTGCAGAGAAAATAAGAAGTGACAGGTTAAATGAGAGGTCTGTGGTCCTGCCTTGCTGTTCTATCTGAAGCCTCTCCCTGGCTGACTTGGGATTCTCCAAGAGGAGCACTTAGGCCCTCAGATATCCTACCACAATCTGTACCTCTCAATGGTTTTAAGCGGCTTGGAAAAAGCAAGATTCTATAGATCCTAAGTTATGTTTGGGGGACAGGGCATATTGTGCTTGGTGCTGTGCACAACTGCTCTTAAGGTATGCCTGATGCATATGTGTTGAATGAGAAACAGCATAAAAGAAATCCTATTGCTTTATACCATACAGAAACAAATACTTAAATGACCAGGAGAAGACCAAAACAAAGCAAGAGCTTCTGATACAAGCCAGCTATCTGAATGGGGCAGACAAGAATAAGAATGGGCTTGTAGGCTTGCTAATTGGTGGTCAGAAGTGGAGACCACTTATAGGCCAAAAAACATGCAGGTTTCAGAGAGCTTCCCAAGATTCAGGCAAAACTTACATTTTGAGACTCAGTGGCCCATACTATAACACACATTCTAGAAGGTAAAATCACCAGGATGGTGAACTGCCTAATAGGCTAGGTGGCAAGATTGTTGTAGTGACTCTAAAAAATTGACAAAATTAGTCATACTCCAGTAGGTAGGTAAGGCACTTATTTGCCTTGCATACAGCATACTTCGTTTGATCCTTGGCGTCCCATTATGCTCCCCAAGTCAGCCAGGAGTGATTCCTGAGTGTGAAGTCAGGAATAACTCCTGACACTGCTGAATGAGGCTCAAAAAGCATAAAAAATTTGACAAAAAATGTAATTCCTTTTGTTTTGTTTTGGGCTACACCTGGCTGCACTCCGGAATCACTCTGGCAGAACCCAAGGGACCCTAACTGGTGTTGGGGATAAGCCTGGGTAAGATGTGTGCAAGGCTGTATTATCTTTACCCACTATCTCTCTAACCCAAAACAGAAAAAAATAGTTTAACCTGAAAATTAAAGTTCTAAATAAAACAATCTCTCCATTTTTAACCTGAAAAGGAAAGTCCTATCACAAAGACACACATAAAGAGTAGGAGTGCATTTTGCTGCTGATCTTAGAGTGGGCATGCCAAACCATCTTGTCGCTGCTCCATTATTCTAAATCTCAACGATCAACAATTCTGATGTCACCCTATACCCTGCCCACAAAAACAGCTGTCACTGCTCAGAGAAA
>PVKC010024071.1:0-17031 GCA_004027635.1 Crocidura indochinensis | reverse complement strand
TGGCCTGGAAGTGGGGAAAACCCAGGGTGCCCCATTAGGTCCTCCCAGGAGCCTACCTGGAGATCCGGAGGAAAGAGGAAGACGGGGGTCGCGTGACCCAGGTCCGAGAGCCCCCACCCTAGGCCGGGCCAAGAGGCCTCTGGCACATATGGAGGTCTGCCAAAGCCCGACAATTTTAAATTTTAAATTGCAGTCATAGAAGTAGCTCATCTGAAATTCATGCTTTGAATGTGGAAGGCCCAATTCACTGCCTGACACCACATTGTCCCAGAAGCATCTCAGGGAGAGGCCCCTGCACACCACCAGCTATGACTCAAAATAAACAAATAAAATTTTTATTTTAAAAGTCAATTTGAAAATCTTGAAAATAAGTAAGTTTCAGGGCTGGAATAATAGCAAAGTGAGTAGGGTATTTGCCATGCATGAAGTTGACCTGTTTGATCCCTAGCATCCTATGTGATTCCCTAAGCCTGCTAGGAACAATTTCTGAATGCAAAGCCAGGAGTAAAACCATGAAACACTTCTAGGTGTGACTCAAAAATAAAAATAATAAAAAAAGAAGAAAAGAAATAAGTAGTTTCTTAAGAAAAATATTCAAGCAAGGTGAGAAAAACAATGAATAAATTCAAGCATCCAGGGAGATATTTTGTTTTAAAGGTACTGCTAATTTTTTTTGTTCTGAATAATGGACAGAGTAACAAAAATAGACAATAGACAAAATACACAAAGAAAGGATGAATACTAGACATTCTCGCCTAGATGGATAATAAGGTCACAGATAAGACTATGAAGAATAGTTCTCCCCTAGATGTCATGAACAGACTTTCTGGTCATGTCACATTGTTATGTACATTATTTCAAGTTGAGATCACTTGAGACCGTATAGGCTCATGAGACACAATTATTATTCTCATGGTCAACCAACATTGCTTCAGAATCACCTGAAGTGGAGATTAAAACAGAGATGGTTGGGTCCAATTTCAGAGTCTTTGATCTAATAGATCTGATTGGAACCTATAAATTGCTCTTCTAACTACATTTGTGCGGAAAATAATTCTAGGGGCTACATTTTGAGAACTACTGAGCCAAGTAAAATAGGGTATCAGGGACTGAGAAAATATTCTTCGGGGCAATGGGATAGCATATAGGAGTCTCTTGTATAGGAGTATGGAATTAAAATAATGCTCTTCATTATTCATGGCACTGGCAAGAAACAGCCAACCTTATATAGGAGGATGTGTACGATAAAAGCTTAAGGGAAACAAACAATGTAAAACACTGCAGAACATCAAGTACAAGCATTATGGAGCCAAGATCAATCATATAACTAAGGGATATAGGAAGGAAGTAAAAGAGAAACCAGGCCTAGAGCCATAGAAGAAAGCCACCCAACAGAGCCTATCTTTACAACTTATAATAATTAAAAAGGCAAAGATTCTTCTCTACATCAAATCCTTATTTTCTGAAATCCAGAAAAGCAAAAGCAGAATGAATATAGACAAAAAGAGAATATCAGCACTTAGCTTGGGCTAGAAGAAAGGGTAGGCAGTTAGGATAGAGTGGAACAATTTATGAGCAATTTCTTCTTGAGGTCCAACAAACTAACTCAATTTAGAAACTTAAAAATTATACACAATGGGGCCCAGAGAGATAGCATGGAGGTAGGGCATTTGCCTTGCATGCAGAAGGATGATGGTTCTAATTTCGGCATCTCATATGGTCCCCCAAACCTGCCAGGATCTATTTCAGAGCATAGAACCAGAAATAACCACTGAGCAAAGCTGGGTGTGACCCCCCAAAAAATTATACACAATGCGGGAAGAGGAGGGATATTTGGGACATTGGTGATGGGAATGTTGCACTGGTGAAGGGGAGTGTTCTTTACATGACTAAAACCCAACTACAATCACATTTTTAACCAAGGTGTTTAAATAAGGATATTAAAATTTTTTACACAATTGTTATCTCACATCTGCATGGACTCAAAATACAGGTGTATTTTTCAGGGATCTCTGTTTCAAAGTATCACCAGGATGTCATTACTAGTTAACCAGGTTGCATTCTCATGTAGAGATTTAAATGAGAAAGTTCTGCTTCTTAGCTCATAAAACATATGGACAGAATTTGGGTTTACTCCCAATCCCCACAGACTTCCTAAATTATTTGGCATATGGACTTGTCTTTAGTTCATAACATGGTTGCTCACTTTTAAAGGCTAGCAGGGAAGAAAGAGAAAAATTAGGACTTTGTCATAAGTATACATATACACTTCTTTGAATGTATACTGGAATAACACCCCATCATCTTTGCCATATTCTATTAGGTAAAAGCAAATCACAGATCCCACTCCAACCACAGGGGAAAGTAGAGGAGTACACAAGGAAGTAAGGCTTATTATGGGTTACTTTGAGTTTGTCTAATGTGTACATAAAACTGTAAAGTAAATTAAGAATTTGATATTTTGAACTCATGCCAATAAATGGGAAATAATTCAAAGAAGGTATTTGATGGAGGCATGGCAGAATTAGGTCTAAACTTTAAGGTTCATGCTGGTTCTGACTTAAAGGATCAACAGGAAATTCAGAGATTCTATTTAAGGTCACAAAGTTACTTGTGGCCTGAGCCAAGATAAAGCTCTTTGAGCATTGCCAGCAACTTTACAAGGAACCTTTCTGTTCTGTGATGTAATATTTCTCAGCATATACAAGATGATAAAATGTCATATTTAATAGCATTACATCAATATGAAGTATAGAGAAGTAACAGAAACTATTTTGGTTAGCAAATATTTGGACTTGGTTTTACATAAAATCTAAAACAAATTCTGAGTTTAGTTTTTCCCCTTTTACAATGTTTATATGTGCAGAATAACTCTTTAGGGGGAAAAGGCTATTCTCCTATGTGTCATCTGTTGTGGCAGTGAATCCCTTGGAATCAATGAACTCTGAGTTTACTTATGTTCTACCTCAAGTTCTAGCTTACCTATCAGTTCTTAGACTGCACCAACACCCACCTGTGATCTGATTCTGACTATTCAAGTTTTCAAAAGTTATGAATTTGAGGTTTATGAGGGTTATGCTCTTTATAAAGTCTTTTTATTAAGCCCAGGTTCTACTTGAGATTAGGATATTTGCCTTTAACTGTGGGAAAATATCCAGAGAGGACATAGGATGATATAAAAGAGGACACAGATTCTAAGGAAAATGTGGGAATAGAAAGAGACAAAGGCTAAAACATAAGGAAAATTCTTGCTTTCAAGAAGAACACATGCAAGCAAACATACTATAGACTTCTGTAAAGGGGGAGACTTTTATGCTCAAAGTAATGGGAATTGGTGACTCCAAAATGGAATATGTGCAGCTGGCTTTTGAGTAGCTGATTTAATTGTCCTTTTTCACAAGTTTCCTTGACTTAGGTTATTCTATGCATTAGGAGTTTACCAGCAGGTGCTTGTCAAGGAAGAAAGACTTTTAATTCAGAAGGTCTGCATTCAAACCTAAATCATTTCTGCTGGTCTCCAAGCAAATATTTTGTTCTGCTAAATTGTCTCTTGAGAAGTTCTGATCATTATGATTCTTCTGAAATGTTTTGGTCAAAGGAGCCCCTCCTTTATGCCTACCTCAAAAGTGTCACCACACAATGATAAATTACATCTTTTCTGCATCCTAAACCTGAGAAGACAAAAAGTTTAAATTTTCACAGTTCTAGCATTTTTATTTTTGTGGGAAATACAGTGTCCAGAACATTGTATAAAAGTTCACATTTAATCTCAAACCTATAAAGTAGTGAATTAAGCATATCATCTGATATAACATATATAGTCTCCTGCTAAGCTTTCCTGTTTGGGAGAAACCTCATTTTCCATTCAAATAAATGTTAGACTCCAACCCCACTCCCTGCTCTCAGAAAAACTCTGATAATCTGGTCATAGAGTTGGGTGGATAATCTTTTGGAGTCCCCCAGTCCAGAGGACACATGCATTCCTTATGTTGGGTCTTTATGTTGTTTATGTTCTTATGTCTTTCCTCCTGTACCTTCATGATGATGATATATATATAGTTGACTAGCTGTGTCAGTAGCCAATGCTGATTTTATTAATAAATAGGCAAGCCTTTTGGTAACAGATCTGACCCATCTATTCCTAATTACTTCATTAGTACTCAAGGATATCTGATTTCCTCTCTACCAACTATCTCTTTATTCCACATTGTCAGGGGGGAAAACGGTGTTAAGTATTAGCTTCTTTAAACTCTAACATCAGTGTCTCTCTAGAGTAGAAAATGCTGGACGAGAGTAATGCCTTTTTATTTAACCAATAATACTTTAAAATATTATATATGATTCAGGTATGCATCACTAAAAACCAACATGTGTATATACTATATTTTTGCCACCAAAAGTCTAATTCTATTCTTCACTGAATGAAAGAATCCTATCTTCTATCTCCATTTTTGTATCTATAGTAGAAAAGCATGCAGGCAGAAGGCCCCCAGAATTAAAGATTCTTGATTACAGAAACCAGATTCATGAACTTGTTCTGGTACCAACCTAAAAGCATAAAGACTGAGATTCAGAAATCAAAGTCCAGAGTTGTCTTAACTTCCCTGAGAGGAGAAGCTCAGAGAGAAACAGAGAGAGAGGTGAAATGTTTGTCCCAGAGGCAGTCAGGGTTTGAGGGAGGATTGGGAGAGAAATTGGGGACACTGGAAACTGGGAAATATGCACTGGTGAAGGGTGCTATACATTTTATGACTGAAACTCAATCAAACAATTTTGTAACCATAGTGCTTAAATAAAGTAACTATTAAATGAATAAAAGACCACCAAAAGTTCCATGCTCCTATCTTTAACAACACCTTAGCAACAAAATTTTAACTATATTGAAGACTCCAAGTGTGTATTTTGGGAGTTGGGGATGGAGCTTCAAAACCCCTAGGATACTAACTGCAGATACAGCAGTTTATTTCTCCTCTTGGGAAAATATCAGGTTGATTAGTATGCATACCCATTTGGAGTTTGCCTGTTTCTCAACTTCTCAGCATGATTATGTGTGCTTTTAGCTCTATACATTTCAAAAATGTCAGAGCTCTCTCTAAATGTGTTTCTTTCTTTTCATCCTCTCATACTTTTCAAAGAATGTTATCTTTGACTCTACCTGTTCCCTTCCTACGAAGAACAATTCCTCTTTGTACCAGCCTGAACTAGGTTCCCCATGAATTCAAGTGGTAGTGACTAGCTCCTTTGCCATGAAAATAAAGTGGACTTCAAGAGCCCTTGACCAGTAGACTTTGCCCAGTGGGACTAACATAAGTGA
The DNA here is from genome assembly GCA_004027635.1 of Crocidura indochinensis. Taxonomy (NCBI): domain Eukaryota; kingdom Metazoa; phylum Chordata; class Mammalia; order Eulipotyphla; family Soricidae; genus Crocidura; species Crocidura indochinensis. The sequence continues at coordinate 11,717 of PVKC010024071.1, read as the reverse complement.
CCAAATTAGGCAGTTACTCTTTTCAGACTTTTAACTATCCACCCTTTTACCCCATCCCATACACTGCCACCAGTGATCAGAATAGTTGAATATGAAGGTGATATCTCTCTTCCTCTCTTGATATCACTTTAACACTTCTCTTGCTCCCCATTTCAATTTGGTTACATAAAATGCTTGGTGAGATACCCAGTTCTCTGAAGACCTACATTTCACAAGGCACGCACAAGAACTACTTCTTTAAGGGAATCACTTCCCCCACCTACAATAATATTTAATGTGGATATTTCCACACACAGAAGTACTCTTTGGAAGACTGGGACAGAAGACAAAATAAACATAATGGAATCTCTTTGCCTTGTACCATTTGTTCTTTTTCTGTAATCCCATGCATGGGATCCTTTTGTTAGGCAGATTTTGGCCTTTATCCTCATTCTTGGATTAATGGATGACACAGCATTTGTAGCTTAAATAATTTATAGTGATCAATAAGAACTAACACAAGGTAAAACTGGGTCTCATTTGAGAAAAATCCTTAGTAATGACAGGCAGGGGAGAGGCAGAGCCATCAGTTTTTAATTACATTCTGTCTTCTTTTGGCTGTCTCCTGCTTTCTCTTCTCTCCCTCTTTTAACGCATATTTTCAATAATGGGAAAAATTAAATGGGATTGACCTCTTAGTATTCATGTGACTTTCTGTTGCCTTGGCTGGGTTCCCTGGACTCACTCTTGGAAGTCACAGCATCATTTCTTCCTTCTCATCAATTGGTACCAATTAGACACCTTCTAGGTAGAGAAATAATTTGCTTAACTGCATAAGAAAATGGCCACTTCAAGCCCTTTAAGAATTTTGGTTCTCAATTACCCAGTCTTACTTCTCCTGTGAAGTGATAATTAGAATCTAGATGATAACTGGATTACTAAGGACATCTCTCCTGACAGTCGTTTAACACCTAATCAAGTGTTAAGGTCGTAAATTATGCATTTCTTAGCAGCATTCAGACCTATCGGAAAACAATTTGAAACAGTTCAAGAGTTCCTAGATGTCTTCAGTTTTACAGAGCTATGAAGGGGCCTGCTTAAAGGAATTACCTGCTTAGAACAATTACCGGGTTAAAGGAATTACCCATTTAAAGGACTCAAAGTAGGTTCTTTCCATTCTTTAATCAGATCCAGCTCATTGTTTTTTTTTTAACTGACAATTGATTTTCCTCCCACCACCTAAGAGAAAATAGTGATGGGAGTTGTCCCATCACTATATATATATGTAATATGTATATATATATATATATATGTATATATAATCATATATATACATATATATAAAATGAGGCCAAGACTTACAAACTTGTTTTTCTGTAACTTGTTCAAAATCAGATCTGAACATTAAAAGTTCAAAACAATGTTTCTCATTTTTCAAGAAGGTAATCTAAATGGAAGGTTGATGGAGAAAAGGGCTAGAGAAAGCTAAAACAATAAAATACTACTCTTTGTTCCATCTACCTTGAAAGTAAACCAAACTTCTTTTAGGCAGTAGAGTGAGACTGGCCATATTAGAAGAGGTAAGCTGTACCTAACCCTATGCCTGAAACTCCTCAGTGATTCTAGTCAAAGAGTCAGCATGTCTTATTTCTCATATCAATGAATGTAAGGTGCTCTGTTGCTCCTCATGATGGTGTGAAGCAGATATTTTTAAGGCACTGAACATCACAGATATTTCTAATACATATCTTACTCTCCCTTTGAAGAAAGCATTTTCTTTGTTTTGTTTTGATTTTTTTTTTTTAGTCCGACAGAGAATCTGTTTATACAAGTTCGGTCTTGGAAGGAAGAATGGTATAATTGGAAGCATAGATTACACCATGTAATTGTGCTAAGATAAAGATCCATCTTCAGTCCAGCCCAACTCAATTAGAATATTTTTACTGCTTAATTTAATCTGAAGAGACTTGAAAAAAAGAAAATGCTTCTTGGAGGAACAGGCAAAGTATGGCACATATGGTTTTCTTCTCTTTTTTATTTTTTAACTTACTTCCATTTGAGTAATGCCCCAATATTGAAAAAAATATAAGTGCTAAAATTTAAATGTGATAGTCTTTTCTCTTTCTTTAAGTTAATGTTTAGGGACTTTGTCCATTGCAACAATTTGAGTAGTTTGTGTGACAAATACATTGAAGACATACTAAATAAAAGACCATTGAAGAATATTACTAAAACGAAGAAAGATAAAAGTAATTGGTGCAAGGTATATATAAATTAACTTTCCCTGGACAACTTATAAAGTGTCTTGCCTGGCATTCTTTCCTAGGTTTATAAATTAAAATATCCCATCAGCATTTCTCATATGCTTAGTGATCTTTAATAGTAACCCAGTCTAGTTCAAAATGTTCAACTACCATTCAGATCCACCATTAAGCTCTCACTTACCTTTGAAAACTTAGAATATGTCATATTCCCTCAGAGAAGTATGATGCTCCCACCATCATTTTTCAAACTAGATACATTTTTGTCTCTTGTCTTTATTCCCATTGCTCCCTCTGGCTCCAATCCCCCTTTCCACTTCTTGAAAAAATTCTATACACTATCAAACACAAAGTTCAAATGTCATTTCCTCAATAGTTCTTCCTTTTGTCAACCACTGTAAAATAAATTGACCAGCCCCAAGCTCAAGTGTCACTTTTAAATTCTCAGCTCTACTTTCATTTTAGTTTTTATGTGTTTCACTTCAAGAACTTAAGTTTCTGAGAGCCATGATTATGTATGATAATATATATATATATATCATACACACATATATATACCAGTATTTCTAATAACTAACTAAAACTAACATTTTAATCTTCTATAGAGTTTCTAGGAAGAAAGGTTTCCTGTCTTTTTGATTATATGAGATTTTCAATTTGATTTAAAAAAAATGTGTAGATGTGGGGCCAGAGGGATAGTAGAGCAGGTAAACCACTTACCTGAACATAGTAGACTTAAATATAATCACTGGAACTCCAGATAATCTGACTGCAGAGCCAGAAGCAAACCCTGAGCACCTCTAGGTTTGGCCCCAAAACAAACAAACAAAAGTTTCTAGATGTTGGGAGCCGGGAGATGGCGCAGGAGGTAAGGTGCCTGCTGCCTTGCCTAGGATGGACCACGGTTTGATCCCCTGGTTCCCATATGGTCCCCCGTGCCTGCCAGGAGCGACTTCTGAGCGCATAGCCAGGAGTAACCCCTGAGCATCACTGGGTGTGGCCCAAAAATCAAAAAAATATATATGTAAAAAATAGTTTCTAGATGTCTTTTTATTTTTCTCAAATCTCTAATTTGAAGATTAGACTTTCAGAAAATCTAGTATATAAAAATTTGAAGAAATGTAAGACTTGGTCTTTCTATCAATTTTCTTTATTTAATCTTTCCCTTATAGTTGTGTGTATTTTGATAAAACTTGCATGAAATCGTGTTTGGCAGGAAATTGTATGCTCTTTGCAAATCCCCAGACTGTGTCACATCAACAAAATATTGCCCTCTCCCTGGAATATTGACAGAAATAAATCACTTGCAAAGCAGACTCAAGTGATAATCTCCTGAATTTTGAAAGGGTTTCTTTTATTGGGTTGCTAAAAATATATGATAAATCATGACAATCATGATCTTTAAAGTAGGGTAGTTACCATATAAATCATTTGTTTCAAAGAAAAGCAGTGTCCCAATTGATGTACAAAATAAGCATAAACAGAGGCACATCAAAAAATACTCTTGTGGTTGCATCTCCATAAAAAGTTTCCACTCTTGAATATTCTTGAGTCAGAGTAGAGCTCATTCTCAATGGGCTGAGAATTCCCCATATATATAAAATCCAAATACATATGTGAACACCTTCCTCACCAACTACCTACTTTAGGAAGACTTTTTGTACTTGGGTTTTTTTTTTTTCAAGCTACCTTCAATCCTACTTTAGTATCCTCTCTGGCTCATCTTTTGATCTTTATTCCCACAGCTAAAAGATTCGGTCTGCAGGCAAACCAAACTGATAAATTTCCCTTCCTCAATCAGATTCCCCCAGGCCAACAAATTTTCAATTCTTTTCAAAAACATCATAAGAAAAAAAAAGTAGGTGTTAAAGGTGAAAAGAAAACTCATCTTATCTTGATATCTCCCAAAACGGTTTCCTATAGATCAAAATTCTACTTCCTATAAGACTGAAGTTTCAGTGACTGTCTCTAGAACTCAGGGTACTGACCCAAAGTTTAATTCTACTTTTTTCTTTTGTAAGAAAGATCTCTGGTCACCTTATGACTCAAGAGAGGATTAAGGCGGGGAAGATAGTTGTCTTATTGAAAAGAATGCAGACAAGATGAGATATGTCACCATAAGCCCCCCTGGAGGCTGCGTGATGATTTAATGTGGTAGATGGAGACTGGAAAAATTTAAATATCATAGTGAGAGACGTATTCCCATATGGTTCAATTATCTTTAGAGTCTTATGATGAGTCAGAACTAAGTGTCAGGTTGGTGTTATTGAATCTTTAACACTTCTTCACACTTGCGCATTTCCCTTTTTAACTAAAAGAGCAGACCTCCGGCTCAGAGTCTGGGCCAGACTATTGTATACAACTAACTTTTGAACTTTACTTTTTTAATAGCTAGTTGACCTGTGTATCACACAATCTTATAAAAAATTTCCTACTTTGGCAAATGATATTTAGTTTCTATTCATTATGTTCACATGTCCTTCATTTGAGACTAGATTGTCCAACATGAAAAAAAGTGTGTTACCTAAAAGAGATGCCTTGTAGTGAAGGTTTGCACACTTAGTGTAAAAGTTCTGAAAATGTGACCAAGGTTTGGGAAGTATCATTATATTTCTCAGAATATGGGATGATGATACTATAGGGCCTGGAGAATCTGGATCTACTGTATCTGCTCTCTTGCTATTCTGAGATCTAGAGCACAAACCAATGATTCTCAGTCAACTCTTCTGATAGTTCAATACATGGGCCCAAGGATGTGATGCTGTTTAGGCTTTGTGGTACCAGACATTCCCAGGGCTACACTATTAGTGTTTGGGAGTTTATAGGGCTGATCCCAGAAATAGTCAGAACTATGTGGTGCTGAAAATTAAATCAGGATCAGGCATATGCATAGCATTATCTGTATTTCCTAACTACTGCATTATATCACTCAAACTCACATATTTTTTTAAAGTTCCCCAGATGGTTCCAGATTTGGTAACTCCAAAACTGTTTTAAAGCAGTGTTTCTCAAGATATTATGTGTACTTAGAAAAAATACTGTTCAAAACAGGTTTTGGCGGAGCTGAGAGCCTGTGTTTCCGACATGCTCCCAGTTGACATTGGTGCTGCTTGTTTAAGAAGTATCTTTTGAGCAGAATCTGGGTCAGAATTCACCCTTATTCATCACAAGCAGCTTCTGAAACATTGCTCAAAATGGCATTAACATCTTTAAATATACATCCATTGCTGCTACTTACCCATGAGCACCCATGTGAGGGGCAGACTACCTTAGAAACCAATGTTTTCCTTGTGTCTTTAAATTCAGCATCAGATTTGAACAGGATTAGATTCAAGATCAGATTATACATGATTTGTGTGGCCTCCACCCAAAATCTCCAACATTTTTAGTTCCCTTGTCATGAATGATCCTTAGAAACTCTTATTACTTCTTTGTTGGACCTGCAACTCCAGAGGTTGACTATGTGTCTCACTGAGATAATAACCTCAAACAATGGTTTCTACCACTTAATAGACTGGAAGGCATGCTTTACATGTAGAAACCCTGGATCCTAAATCCAGCATCATATAAGATAGGCACTGAGCACCACTAAAAGTGAATCTCAGTACTCAACGGGAATGGCCTGAGAATACAAACAAACACCTCCAAATTTAGTATAAAATCATGTAGATTTCCCACGTCTTTTGAAAGCCTGTACACCATTTTCTTTTCACATATTCCTGGATTAGTATATGTTTTTGCTAACCCAAAGAAATTCAAACAGGGGGCTGGAGAGATAGCACAGCAGTAAAGTATTTGCCTTGCATGCGGCCAATCCGGACAGACCCAGTTCTATTCCTGGCATCCCATATATTTTCCCTACTTGCCAGGAGTGATTTCTGAGCACAGAGCCAAGAGTAATCCCTGAACATTTCCTGGGGTGGCCCAAAACCAATCAATTAATCAATCAATCAATCAATAAAAAAGAAATTCAACAAGTTCTTCTATGTTTACTGCAAAAGCTGAAAAGCAATAAGTTCCATATTTACAGAAAAAGTTGAAAAGCACTTGTCCATTCTGTTCAAGTTTCAGAGGCCATGGAATACCCTCAGAGCTCCTATTTGAAAAAGACTGCTGCTTACACTCAAGGCCAGTGGCATTTGAGGGTGTGTTATGATGATTCTGTTATTTTTTTTTGGATTTGAGAACACTTAACATTTTTTCATACATATTTGCTTCTTTGCTCACTGTGTTTCCTCCCTAACAACACTCTGTTTTGGAGGAGCAAGGAAAACCTATGTACTGACTTTTTTCACATGCTATGGTGGAAAAAGTATTCAGAAATGTAATTTTATGCACAGATGGCCTCCTAAAACCTAGTAAAACTCCTGATCCAATGTCAATTGTTGGAGTATTTGTGGAAAGAATAATAATAGACAGAAGGGAAGGGGAGGAGAGAGAATTCTTGGGGAAGGGGGCAATGGAGAGAAAGGGAAGGTAGGAGACAATAGAGAAAAAATATATGGCCTATTTGCCTTTTAGGTCCTATGGCCCTGTGGAACTCCCTCACACTAGTTCCCTGCTTCTGCTAAATCTCTTACATGATTTCCACCTGACCACTTCCCTGCCCATGGCTGAGCATCCCCTCCAGCCTTCCTCTAACTCAGGGGTCTCAAACTCAATTTACCTGGGGGCCGCAGGCGGCAAAGTCAGGGTGAGGCAGGGCCGCATAAGGGATTTCGCTTACCGAATATTCGCAATAAAAAATCGCATTAGTAAGGAAAAAAAATCGCATTAAGCATTTGCATATCCAGAACGGAATTACTCGGGGTATGCGAATGTTTAATGCTATTTTTTTCTTACTAATGCGATTTTTATTGCGATTATTCGGTAAGTGAATAATCGCAAATACTGCGATATTTGAAGGCCGGCCGCGGGCCACAAAATGTTGTATGAGGGCCACAAACGGCCCGCGGGCCACAAGTTTGAGACCCCTGCTCTAACTACTGTGTAGGCATTTAGGTTAGCATTCCCCTACTTCCTGCTGGTTTCTATTATAATCCTTAAAGAACAAAGATTGGCAATAGGGATGCCCCTTAGGTCAGCCACTACATGTTCATAATGGAGTGACTTCTTTTTTTTTTTTTTAACTAACTAAAGATTTTTTTCTTTGAAGAGAAAGCTAATTCAACATTTTATAGGTCAACATCTTTTGGAAACATACCAATTCATTACCAATGTTTCACATGTGCATGATTTTCCACAGTGATTGAGATTTCTGGTTACTTTCAAAAGGAGGAAGAACTGGCAACATGGATTCATGGTTGGATCTAAGTGAAGCTGCCCACTTCATTCTTCATTCAGGGCCAGTGCTCTCCCTTTAATTTTCGATAGTGCCCACCCTTCTTCTCCAACACTAAGGCCATTTGTCATCTTTATCTCGTTGTACTTGAACTCTGTCTGCCTTTCATTTGACCATTTTTGCTCATTCCTATTACCTGCCAACCCCCAGAGACCCTTGAGTATGCAGCTGCAGACCATCTATTTTACACACACACACACACACACACACACACACACACACACACACACACCAATAATCTGCACTGGGCTTTTCTCTCTTCCTTCAAACCTGAGCTCACTCCGTCATTGAGCTGCTAATAATTCATGTCCAGAAAGAAGTAGAGAATAGAATTACTCTCTGAACCAACTCTAATTCCCCATGGATGGCTTCTTGCCTGGCCCTATCCCTGGCTCCAGGTATTTGCATTTGCTGTTATTACTACCTGCTGTCATTATCTTTCAGGCTCTGTACCACCCCACACAGAATTTGCCCACAAGGAAAACCTGCTGCCCTCCCAAGAGATAATAATACTTATCAGGACCTTTTGTAGAGTTCCTGGACCTTTTAGGATTCAACCACACTTTGCACGCATAAAGCCCTCCATTATCACCACTATTGTTGTCATTATTATTATTTGGGATTAGGCAGCCCTCTCAGAAGTCTTGCCAGCCATAGGCAGGTGCCACCTCAGAGCCTCACCTGGCCCAGAATGGTGACTCAGGCCGGACGCACCTGGCTGGAGGACTCTGGATCAGGCTGCTGAGCCCTGGATCTTTGCCAGAGCAGAATTCTGCCCAGAAACACTCCTTCCTGACCAGAGGGGCAGCATTTTGGACCTCATATGGTAAGGGTAAGCACACATCTTTTCCAGGAAACTAGAGAGTTGCCACCTGATGCCTCGAACAAGGGAGAAACTTGAGGGACCCAATTCTATCTAGGAAGAAAGGGGTGTGCAATGTAATTTGGGCTAAGAACTGGGGTATCCATCCAATTGTCATTCTAGAGCTGTGTGAACTTCAGGTAGCTAATTGACCTCTGCAATATCTGGTTTTCATCTGTAACATGTGTATAATTATACTCAATGTTATGATAATATTATGAGATTTAGAGGTAAAGAGATTTGAAAGCAATAGATAATATGCCTATATACTATGCATGCATTTATTCTTTTGTAAGTGCCAGGTATGTGGCAAGCCCTCTATTTACAAAAAGACAGGACTCCTTCTCTATTCATTTTACAGAATCACTCAGAAGGAAATTCCTTTCACTCCAAACCCAGAGTAAACCGACAAGATCCCTGCTTATATTCTTAGTGGATATAAATATGTCACCAAGAGAACAATTGCCATTCAATATGCTGCCTGCTTCCTTTACTCAAATACCTGAATTTATGTCATCTTCTCCTTATATTCTTGGTGAATATAAATATGTCATCAAGAGAAAAATTGTCATTCTAACCCTGCCTTTTTCCTATACCCAAATACCTGAACTCCTTGTCATCATCCTTTATCTTTCATTCATCCCCAACCAAATGAACCTACTCCAAGACCATTGAACCAGTAAAGAGAACCTCAAACCCAGATCCAGGAGAAAGTATTAAACACATTTTTCAAATAAAGTTATGGCATGAGACCTGCTGAGATAGAAGTAGATCTAAAGAAACACTGAAAGTGGGGACAGTATTGTGCCAAACTTCTTTGCTCTCTCTCACTTCTTCTTTTTCCACATCTGTGTTATACACTCACATATTATACAACAGAAGCATGGCTTACACATCATACAGTTTCACTCTCATCTAGGAGACAAAAAAAGAGAGAAAATCACCTTGGATTCCTTTCTAACATTGAGTTAATAATCCCAAAGAAGAGGTTGAATAATCAGCCCTTGAACAATCAACTTTTATTAGAGAGAACAGAAGACAGTTTAGTGCTGTTTGGGCAGGCACCAATCCTAAGGCCTGTCAGTTATTTATTGGTCAGAATGATGAATTCATATCAGGACACAGAAAATCCCTGTTGTAAAAATGTGGTCAAGGAAAAGAGAGACCATTTACAGGTCAATATTGCCCCTATTAGAGGACATCAGATGTAATGAGGTAACCCGTTTATGAATCTTTCCAGGTTGCAAGACTGAGCTTCTCAAGCACAGGAGAAAGACTAATGTCTCTGTCGCTTTTACTCAAGAAATGTCGGTGGCCGGGCGGTGGCGCTGGAGCTAAGGTGCCTGCGCTAATCTAGGACGGACCACGGTTCGATCCCCCGGTTCCCCATATGATCCCCCGTGCCTGCCAGGAGCGACTTCTGAGCGAATAGCCAGGAGTAACCCCTGAGCGTCACCGGGTGTGACCCCAAAAAAAAAACAAAAAAACAAAACAAAAAAAAAGAAATGTCAATAGAGCTGAATTGTGCAACTAATGACTCATAATGTATGGGTTCACTATAGAAAAGAAACCAAAGCTGCAGAAATAAAGCTTCTGTTTTCTTAAAAGAAAAGTTTTCTAACAAAATTATCAAAAAACATAATCAGAAATCAAGGAGTTAAATGTCTCTTTCAATGGAGGCCTTGAAGTTGAAGCAGATGTTCCTTTGTCAGTGAAGATGAGAAGAATATATATGCATTAGTCAAGATGTCTTTCCAGACATTTTATTTTATGATTCCAGAGAGTGAGTCACAGAAGACAAGGTCATCAGGTTCCGATTAGGCATCCCAGGATATCAAGAAAAGAGTGGTCAACACAAACGAGAGCTTCTGCTCGCTAATCTAAAAACATCCCTTGAGATAAAGATTTTTGCCTTTCCTCCTTCCCGTTGATACTGGTCACTAAACACGGGTCAAATTCTGTCCTCAGTTCCACACCATCTCCTGTAGAGTTCAAACTGCTTCCTATTTGGAAGCTTTCCATTCTTATTTCATCTCTGATTCTTATTTCAGTTAATGATATCTAGAAGATAAATTCAATCTGTATGTTACTTAGGCATACTTTTTTTTGCCACAATTTCCCCTTTTGCCACAGTTTTTAATGTAATTTAATTAAGTGTTCAGTTGAGAATATTAAAGATATTCTCTCTTAGTAATTTGTATGCATATCATACAATATATGGTTAATTATAATCACAATTCTATTTTTGGAACAGAAAATTTTCATCCTTTTACCAACCCTCTCCTCATTCCTCCATTCCTACACTGGGCCCTGAAAATTGCTTTTAATTTTTCTCTATTTCTGTGAATTTGACCATTTTTTCTTTTTTTCCCAGATTCTACACATAATGAGATCATACAATGTTTACTATTCTCCAGTTTCACTTTACATAATATCTTCAAAATCCATGAATGTAGCTAAAAGGGTAGAAATTCCTGTTTTTAATGTTCAATTATATTCTCTTATGTTGTATATATATATATATGTATAAGCACATATATCACTCTTTTTAAATCCATTAAATTGGTTCTTAAGTACAGAATTTTATTATTTTATTATAGTTTAGGTACTATATTTATAATAATGTTAACAATTATGGCATTAATTACAATTTTATTTCAACTTTATTAATTTATTAATAATTATTAATTGTGGGTCAGGATCAACCCCCATTGTTCCTATGTCACTTCTAGTCAAACTCTTAATTTTGCCCACTCTACTCTACCCCACCACACACACACACAGACACACACCTTTATACCACTGCTTGATAATCTGAGTTTTGCAATCTAAAGTCAAGAGTTTTATTCAACTGTTGTTCGATAGTTTCTACTGAAAAAATAAGGTTGCAACGTTCATGGAAGTAAAAACTATCTTGAGATAATGGTTTTGTTTCTTATGAATAGCCAGATTGAATTTCTGGATTATTTTATTTTATTGTTTTATTGCTACCCAAGTGTAGCAATGTCATGACTCCATTTTCTTGCTGATATTGTTACTTTTGGTTTTATTATAATAGCCATCCTAATAAGTTTCAGATGATATCTGTGTTTTTATTTGCAATTCCTTAATTATTATATAATGTGCACCTTTCATGTACCTGTTGACTGTATGTCTTCAAAACTTGTCAACCCAGGTTCTCCCCAGTTTTCGACTATTTGTAGAGTATTCTTCCTTCTTTCCTTCTTTTTTATTTCTTCATTTTCTTCCTTCATTCACTAGGGTTTTTTTGTTT